>CM052804.1:1050978-1110408 GCA_028533885.1 Nasua narica | reverse complement strand
GAGACATGAGGGCAAGAGCACGTGGCACATCCGGCCGGCCATGTGACTGGTCTGTCGGTGAGAAGTGCAGAAAGGAAAAATGTGACCCAAAGCGCAGCACAACCAATACCGAGGCGCTTCCGACCGCAGCCCCCAGGGACCGGTACCCCCAGGACAAGAGAGAACAGGTGTCCACTCGGCTCCCTCGCAGCTTAGGTTCCACCGAGGTTTTCCTTAGCTAATTTTGGCTCTAGTATCTAACCCACTACTTTGAGAAAATGGTGTAAACGTTTTTTATATGTCTTTTCAAAGTTGTCTGAAGAGGGTATTCCAGGATTTCTCAAAGCCACAGGGAAAGGGACTGCGCCAGCGGCCTGCCACCCGGAGCTCCTGGGACTGAAGACAAAAGCTCCTGTGGGGCCTCGAGGTGACTCAGGCTCCTGGACAATCTATTCTGTAAGGTTTTTCCTCTTTATTCTTCACGAAAGCTCTGAGAACCAGTAGAAAGAAGAGAAAAAGAAAAGCCTAAGGAGAGCAAAAATTTCTGAACTTTTGGCACTGTGGTGAACGTAAGGTTTCTGTTTATCTAAAACAATGACATTCAAATTGCTCCCAAGATGCTGGAGCATTAGCGTGCCCTCTACAGGGTGCCACAGACCCACGTGGCCTCGAGAGCACACCTCTTGCAGGAATGAAAAAGTCTGTGTCCCTGTCAGACTGCTCGCGACAGCCGTCAGAATGCATCTGGGATCAGGCTTCTGGGACCTGAGCGGCTCTGCAGAGCATGTGTCTGGCTCCCAGGGTTCCGGCAATGGGAGTGCGAGGGCGTGACCCTGGGGGCCGAGGAAGGGGACGTCACTTACTGCACAGCTGCTCGATGGTGGCCCACTGCTCAGACTTCTTCCACGTCTGGGCGAGCTCCTCATTTCTGGTCCTCACGGCCTCCAGCAACAAGCTGATGCTATCCTGCAAGAACCCAAAAATGAAGGCTCCCCCTTGCTTCGCAATGGCCGTCACATGCTGTTAGTGAGTTTCTCCTTCCCCAACACCAAGACACATTTCAGGAGCAATTAAAGAATCTCACAGACTGTCCCTATGAAACACAAAATGCCACACACTCAGGTCTACAAAAGCAAGGGCTAAATTTCAGAGCTACACTGAAGTTCTTCCCAAACAGCCCTCCCATGCTGCTCTCCGACGAGTGGACCCACGTGCTCAACCAGCGGGGACTAAAGCTCACGGCTCTGACCCTGAGGGCTTGGATGCACGGACGGGGACCTGTGCTCCTGGGGGGCGTTCCCCTCATGCTCTCCCTGCGGGCTCACTATCTTCTCAACCATGTCTCTAGAGGCTGGCCTCCAGGCAGGGTCGAAGCGCACAGAACTGAAGGAACTCATAATGAGAAACCAGTAATGCTTCAGGGGCTATAGGGGCCCCCAGGGCGCGTTTTCTAGCAGGTGACTGCCGAGCAGCACACGTCTGTGGGGGAGGCGGCCCCCATGTGAAAGCCCAGATTCGGGCCGCCTGTCTCACTGGAGGGGAGGCGGCTCCACTGGGGTCGGGGGGGGGCCCCCTCTGGGCTCAACGAGGCAGGCAAAGCCAGATAGAAGTCTCAGAGCGCCGGATGTCAAATGTCGGACGTGGGTCGTTTGGGGACGAAATACAGACACCAGCTAAACCCAGCAGGACACAAGAACAGGCATAGGCCGCCGGACGCAGGACAGCAGTGGGGCCGGAGGGGGCTCTCCACTTGATTCGCTGTTTCCTTGGGTCTCAGGCAGAAAAAAAAGGCATAAAGTAAGGACCTCCTGGCTGGACCCACGGCCCCCACACTGCCCAGACAGCAGCCGCTGTCAGGGACACCTGCCCTCTTCTCCCCAACAGTGTGTCTTAAAAATGCCAACTCTGCAGCTGTGCGCTCTGGGCCTGGACGCTTGCCAACCTTCTGGGCGAGAGCGATAAAAGCCAAGCTGACTGAGGGGGAGGGGAAGAGACCAGCAAGTAGCAGAGGCGGCGACGCTGAAACTGTTAGGACAGGAACTCCGCAAACTGCTGGGTCGCGAATGCTCGGTCTGGAAGTGTAGCCCACGAGGCTGTCCCCCATTGTGGGGGCAGACGCTCGAGGAAACTGTTTCAGTGCGGACGCTAACTGTGCAAACTCTATCTTTCTACCAGTGAGCCTCCTGTGAAAATCCACTGCCCGCGAGGACGTAAGGACTTCGACCCAGCTTCCCAGCCACGTTCTGACTTGTGAGGAAAGGAAGCACCTCCGCACAGCCAAACCCACCCGGGGCCACGGAAGCCAGGGCTCGGTGGGCATGCACTCAGGCCTGTACCTGCAGAGGCATGACCTCATTGGTGACCAGAAACAGCAGGAGGTGGAAATCCGAGACGGTATCCAGGAACACGGACGACGTATTCTGGGACAGATAGGTGGCCAAACTGTGGAAGTCCTACGGTGGTGAGGCAGGAGAAAGTAAGTGAGCACGAGTGTCCCAGGGCAGCCCCAGCGCCCAGCCCAGAGGGCCCGCTGTCCCCTCCTGAGTCACGGCCAGATGCAGAGTGTGGACACACACCTCTCCCCATCTAGTTCTCTGAGCACTGATGGGGACCTGAGCCAGAGGGACATGCGGCTACAACACATGCTCTGGCTCTATCCTCCCAGGAAGATGCTCTTGGTACACATGACTCATCAACGTGTGTGAGAGAGCAAGTACATAAAGCTGGGCCAGCTGGAAGACTGGAAAATGCCCCCGCCCCTCCAGGAGAAGAGTGGGCTGTTCCAAGGCTCCCTCTGGGGCGAGAAGACCTGTGTGCACTCGCTGTCCGGCTGCACTGCTGACCTCGAGCAGGTGTGCGTGTGTGCGTGTGCGTTGGGGGAAGATGCAACACTTCCGCCTTCAGCAAAACTAACCCAGGAGGGAGCGCCGCGGAGGAAGTGAGTGGCTCTGCAACCCCCCAAAGCACCCCGAGGCCCCACACAGAGGGGCCACAGGAGAGCAAAGCAGCAGAGAGCACCACACTTCCCAAGGAACCCTCCTTACATTCTTCTCCAATGCCTATTAGCAATTAGGACCTAAGAAGAAATGCGTGTCCCAGACGCACAGCCGGTCCGCGCAGCAGTACGAGACAAGTGTGCAGCCGAAGGCAGGGCCCGCCGCACAGGACGTGCTGCGTGGGGCCCGCACCGCGTGCTGGAAAGCCCATGCGGCCCGGACCGCGCATGAGAGACGTGGGGGGTGACAGGGCGGGGAGCCAAAGCAAACAGCGAGGTGACACATCTCCACGAGGAGATGATGCCTGTTAACAAACAAACACTAAAAAAGTTGTCCGCTGAGGACAGAAATGACAGATCCACAGGGGGAGGAAGAAGCCAACTGAGAACGGCCTTTTGGCAGATCCACAGGCCTGAGGCCTCCCAGGGATGTGCCGCTGCGGTTATCGGTCAGCCCCGGCCCCGGACAGGATGGCACGGTGACCAACAGTGTCTCAGAAAAAGTCCTAGCTGGGCTTTGTCACAAGAATCAATCAGCAGAATTTGAAAGCTTGTACTTTCTGGAAAAACAACACTGATACTAGATAAACAAGCAGTATTTACTTTAAATTGTGTTTATAAAGACAAAGAGCTTACCTGTGTCTCACCCAATACATCCCGGTTTTCAATAGGAAATGGATTTTGCGAAATAGAAAAAGTATAAACTGGATCCTTGGGGAAAGTTGTTGTGATCTAATGAACAAAAACACAAACCCTTGATAAATTGTGCTGCAAACAGGGGTGAGGGGGGCCCCAGGGGCCCCGACCGGGGCAACCTTCCCTGAGCTCCAGCCGAAGTGTCCTGTTTCTCACGGGATGCCATGGCCCCATTAATGACACCCCGAAATGAAAACCCTGACACTGTGATCTCGGAAGCCAACCGAAGGATCACTGTTCACACATCCTCGGGCAGAGCCCTCCGTGGGCAATCCCTGTGTGTGCGGCCTCTGTGACCCCCGGGGAGGAGCTGGAGAGGGAGCGGCGGGGACACGACAGACAGGGTCAGAGCCCTCAGGGCCAGCCGTGACAGTCTGAGGCACGCAGTGACCTCCAGAGAGCGTGCTGAGGCCCCTCGGCACAGACGGCCCCACCGCAGGGAGGCAGCAAGAGAACCCACGCATCTGAGGTGCAGCGCACAGCACTCCTGCTCTCCCCGTCACCTGACCTGGGGTCAAGAGCTTGTGTCCAAAGGGGCACCGAAGCCCTTCATCTGGCTTCAGAACAACAGAGAGCATTTGAAACCGAACACATAATCAGTAGAAACAACAGGGACAGTGGTAAATGTGCACGAACCAATACAAATACAGGTCTTCACTCCCCCCGGCAGACGCGCCTCCCCTGAGGGCACCCGAGTGTGAGCGGACGACCGCCTTTGGGTTGACACAGCCTTTGTCTCCGATAGGACCCCAGCGGCAGATTACACCTCATCCACATTTACGGCGGATATTCTGGTTCCTTTGGGACTATTTCTAAGGAATGAAAAGGTCGTGTTCTGGCCTGTTTCCTGCGTCAGCGAGGGCAGCGGGCTGGCCCAGGACCCGCAGCGACTGCACCAGCGCGCCGGAGGACGGCCAAGCTGGCAGCGGCATCTGAGACCTGAGCCCCGCTGCTCTTTCAAAGATGTGATTTTTAAGTCATCTCTGCACCCAGCGTGGGGCTTGAACTCACAACCCCGAGATCAAGAGGCACACGCTTCAGCCACCGAGCCAGAAGCCGGGCGCCGCTCCCACTGGTCCCTTACTGATGCGACCGTGCAGCGTGTGGACTGCAGCCACAGTGCCGCATGCCGGCCGCGTGGCCTCTGTCACCTACGGAGCCTGAAGTCTGTTCCTCTGGAGTCAGACGACCCCGGGAGCCGGCCTCTGAGGAGGCTCGGCCGCACAAGCCCCGACGGGCGCCAGCGGCTGCCGCGGCTCCACACATAGGGAGAGCCCCCTGCACGGCAGGCAGGCCTGCAGACGGCGCAGCGCTCACGCTCCGGGAAGGCAGGCCCGGCGGGGGGCCAGCAACAGGACAGCGACCGGGCGACCGCCGTGGACTAGGAGATGTCTGTTAGGCCTGGCACCTCCCCCGAGAGCGGGACGCACCAGAGTTCACCAGGCAGCCTATGAACCCAAACCCCACAGAGGGGTGGCAGGGCGGCCAGCACCTCATCCTGTGTTTAAGCCACCGCCCCCCTCCCAGGCTGCCTTAGGTCATCGAGCCGAGGCCGGACACCTCCACCGAGCGCCACAGCAGCCTGGGGACGGTGGCCCGTGCCCTCTCTTGCCTGAACCAGCGGCCGGCACACCTGCTCTCCCGGGCCTGCTCCGACCCCGTCCCACAAGACGGCTTGGCTATCACGAGGAGGCGTGTCCCTTCGCTACCAGACTCTACTGACTCAGCGCACCGAGCAAGAACTCGGCTCGTTTATAAGAAGAAAGGGGTGGGGAGGCCACGGGGAGAGAAGACCTCAGAACGCTGGCTGCAGATCACGCCGACTCCTCCTAAGTGTATGTTCCATCGATCTGTTTTCAACTTAATTACACCCTAGGTAGTCCAACAAACAGATGCCTTTACGGCCGAGGTAATAAATATGTTCTCGGGAGCTGTCAACTGGAATGGAGCACCGACGGGCTTGGCTCCTGGGGACCCGCTGCTCCAAATGCAATGATATTTTACAGCCTGAATCACATGCCCTTCCTGAGTCCAAACGTGGCCAGAAGAGAACCTGGCAGGCAGCAGTTAGGAAATGAGCAGCCGCCCATCCCCTTGGGCCAGAGCTGGCTGCTGCGAATGTGTCGGGCTTCACACTGGAGCCCTGTGCCGCCCTCTGGCCTGTGGCCACACCTCCGGGGACAGAGCACTCGTCTACCAAGGAGCTGAGACTGGGACGGGGCCGCGCAGCCAGCTGCCTTCTGGGCTCCTGGAGCACCCCCCGGGAAAGCACGCGAGCACTTCACCCAAGGACAGTCACGGCTGGCCCGTCGTGAGCCCGGCTCGGGCAGCTGAGCTGCGACCAGGGTCACACCTGCACACACTGACCTCCAGAGGCTGCCTGACCAGGTCGGTGGTCCTTTGCTGCGCTTTAGTTTGGGAGAAGGTAAACCCTAAGTTGTTTTTAAGGAAATAAAAAACCTGAAACTAGAAGAAAGGCCCTTAAAATGGTCCGCCCTTCAGTGACGACAGGAGCTCAATGATGCATCTACTTCCGGGGTGCCTGTCCCAGGCCAAGCGGAGGGGCAGCCCTCCGAGCCGCCACCGCCCGCACCCGGCCCCCTAGGGGTGGTGGCGGACGCCGCACACTTACATCTATGATCAGATACTCCACGGGCAGCGGCCGGGCCAGCTGGGTGATCTCATTGCCAAACTTGTCTATGTCCTGGAACAGGAAACAGAAGTGAGCGGTGTGAGTGAAGGCGGGCTGACCAGTGACATAGTTCATCGTGCACGTGCTTGGCCTCTCACCTCGTCCACGATTCTGTCTCGCTAAAGTATAGGAGAAGCAGAGGGGAAACGGCATATTTTTGCCACGCATGCATCTGCCGTCATTTCCCGGAGCTCGGCGTGATGGCCGCAGCATGAAAAGCAGCCGTGCTCTTGGCTAATGGGGAGTCTCTGCTGGGAGTGTGGGGAACAGCCCCTCGCCCAGCACACGCAGGAGCCCAGGGCGCCTGCCCGCCCCCCAGTCCACCGGCACCTCTGCCTCCTGCCCGAGCGCACCTCGGTCTCAGGGCTGAGCACTAGTTCCCAGCGATCCCACTCACACCTCTAAAACCCGACTTAATACGTCTATGTGAATAAAACAAATACATACGCAAATGAGCACGCACACACAAATACGCAGACGGGGAAAACCCCCACCACCAATCTGTCAAAGTCTAAGCCTGTTTTGCTATGTCAGATGCACAGAACATAAAGTTTAATTATGGGGAAAAACGGCCAGCATATGTTCATTAATCATAAAATGACAATTATATCTGATTTATGTCAAAATGCTGAGTTCAAACAGAGCTCTAGAAATAAATTCATAAGAACCCACACTTTTCATTAAAGATTTTGTGAGAGGGGGTCATATTTTCTATCTAAATCATCACTTAACATCATATAAATCATTCACTGAGTCATATATAAATTATACATCCGTAACTTCCAATTATGGGGCCTTCCATAAAGGTTTACATTTGTTACAGCCCGCAGACCCGAGTGGATGGCGGGCAGGCCGCCGAGGCCCACAGGACGCCGCCGGGCCGCCCCAGCACGTCCCACCAGGGACGGCAGAGGCGTGCGTCTTCCGAGACAGCCCTCTCAGGCCGATCCCAAGCTGAAGCAAGTTTACTATCCCAACGGCAAGTCCAGAGGTCCTATCTGGCCCAGACTCTTTTGTTTAGAAATTAAAATTCCCAGTCTGCAGTACGGCTGTTCACCGACCCTTTCCTCGATTCACACCTTAGGAGAGCTGCCAGCTAGAACCTGCCCGTTTGCTCTCCCAGAAAACGGTCCAAATCTGTCTAACCAGCTAGCTACACAGGAAGCATTAGCACCCCATCAAAGGACACATTCCTAGAAACAACACACTGCTTTGTCTGTCTGTCTTCCTTTGAAGCTGGAATTACTTCCCAGTCCATGTGACAGGTGGCTGCCCTGCGCTTTCTGCAGCGGTCAGGCTGGCCCAGTTTTCCACGGCTCTCCCAGCTTCGACGGGGGCAGCCCGACACGCGAGCTGGCTGAGTAGGTCCTGGGGCCCCAGAAGCGGCAGTTTCTCGGTGGAAGAGATGTGGTAGGAGGCGGGAATCAAATCCAATCAAACTAAATCACCGCATCCAAAAATACATGCTTGCCCCTACAAGAAATAACCTGCAACAACTCATACATAATTAGCCCATCTGGAACTCATCCTCAAATCTAATTAAGCTCTAATACGCAGAAACATTCCTCCAGCACCTGTTCGCTTTAATCTCCCCCTCTAGGGATTTTTCTTGTTAAATGCCCCTCTCTCTTTTTTCTGTGTCATGCTATTCTCTTTCAAATTTAACTACCCAACTGTACCTTTCTGCTCCCCAAGAAAATAAAGGTGTTGCATCCCCCTCTGTTCCCCGGGGGGGAAACATGGAACTTCTATCTCTCCCCCAAGCCTCCACACCGATGTTTCTGCCAGCCAGTCCCCGGCCCTATACAGCATCTCAAAAGCAATTACTTTTTATGGGCGTCAGCAGATGTCGGGCTGGGGGAGGAGGGCCTCTTAATTCCCAGGTCGGCAGCCGACAAAGTGTCAGCGGTTTCATTTCCACAGGGAGCACGCCTTTGGGAGAGGCAGGGGCTAAGGTCCCCAGTGCCCCGGCACCTGCCACGGCCACGTCTGCACCCAGCGGCACCACCGCCGTGATACAGTGAAGCCCAGGGAGCTCTGTGCTTGTGCCGGGACAAGGGCAAGCACCACTGACTGGGGGCGCCATCTTGCTTGGAAAAGGCAAATGAGGGGCGCCTGGGGGCTCAGCGGGTTAAGCCTCTGCCTTCAGCTCAGGTCATGATCTCAGGGTCCTGGAATCAAGTCCTGCATCGGGCTCTCTGCTCAGTGGGAAGCCTGCTGCTCACTCTCTCTCTGCGTCAAAAAAAAAAAAAAAAAAAAAATCTTTTAAAAAGGAAAAAAAAAAGCAGCATCAGCAAATGGAATCCCTACTGTGTGGCTCTTCTCTTGAAAGAATTGGCAAGAAGGATAACAGGTGGTACCAGCAGCTTGATCTGACTTCATGGGACAGAGAAAAAAAAGTTCTCAGAACAAAGTTTCTCCAAGAATCACGGTCCTGCCGATAAGCACCTGCAGAGGGTCTGTTGGTGCCAACAGACCAGCAGCTGACATGTACCGGGCACCGGCGGGCATAGTTCAGGCTAGACACCACGGGCACACAACCACCGGGTCCCCAGTGCACGGGGACACAACGGGCTCCCAGGTGGCTCACGTGCCTGAGACTGAGAACCTGGTAGGGGTGGAGGGGGTTAGAGGCCGGGTCTAACCCCACCTCAGCTCAGGAGCTCAGCGCCAGGACTGGCGCGGGCGCCGCGAGGTCACACGTTCCAACCCCACTCCTCTTGGAGGGGCCCTGTGGCCACAGACCCCGGTCCTGACCGCGGTCGTCCCGGGCAACACTTGCCACCTCCAACTCCGGAAAGAACAGGTACCACAGAGTCCTCTCTCCTAGAGTCGGATATATGCCACTATGTTGTTCGGAGTCTCTTCCCTTATTGGCAATTTCTCTCTCTCTCTTTCTTTTTTAAATATTTCACTTATTTATTTGAGAGAGCGAGAGCGTGAGATCGTGAGAGTTATAAGCAGGGGGAGGGGCAGGCAGAGAGAGAGGGAGAAGCCGGCTCCCCAGTGATCAGGGAGCTCGACACGGGACTCGATCCCAGACCCTGAGATCATGACTTGAGCTGAAGACAGACTTCACTGACTGAGCCAGCCAGGCATCCTGGCAATTTCTTGATTGATAAATGTTCCTGGATAATGCCTATTAGGTAGCAAACAAAAACTCCTGTAATTGAAACATTTGTTTAAAAAAGTGGAATGAAAGGGCGCCTGGGTGGCTCAGTCGGTTGAGCGACTGCCTTTGGCTCAGGTCATGATCCCAAAGTCCTGGGATCGAGTCCCACATCGGGCTCCTGGCTCCGCGGGGAGTCTGCTTCTCCCTCTGACCTTCTCCCCTCTCATGCTCTCTCTCACTGTCTCTATCTCAAATAAATAAAATCTTTAAAAAAAAAAAAAAAAAAGTGGAACAAACGGCGCCTGGGTGGCTCAGTGGGTTCAAGCCTCTGCCTTCGCCTCAGGTCATGATCTCAGGGTCCTGGGATCGAGCCCCGCATGGGGAGCCTGCTTCCCCCCCTCTCGCTGCTTGCCTCTCTGCCTACCTGTGATCTCTGTCAAATAAATAAATAAAATATTTTAAAAAAGGCAGAATGAATGATCTTACCCTAACAAATACAAAAATGTATTATGGAACTATAATAAAGAGATACAGAAGGACTTAAAGGGGGTGCCTGGGTGGTTCGGTCAGTGAAGCATCTGGCTTTGACTCGGGTCATGCTCTCAGGGTTTGGGATCGAGCTCCAGGTCAGGCTCCCCGCTCAGGAGGAGGCCTACTTCTCCCTCCCCGCCCCCGGGGTTTTGTTCCCTCTCTTGCCATTGTCTCTGTCAAATAAACAAATAAAATCTTTAGAGGAAAAAAGCACAAGAAGAAAATGTAGGTATACATATAGTTTTGGAATAAAGAATTATTTCTTTAACGTTATAATAACAAAGGATCTTTTTTTTTTAATATTTTATTTCAGAGAGAGAGCACAAACAGGGAGAAGAGCAGAGGAAGAGGGAGAAGCAGACTCCCTGCTGAGCAGGGAGCCCGATACGGGACTCGGTCCCAGGACCCTGAGATCATGACCTGAGCCAAAGGCAGAGGCTTCACCTACAAGCCAGCCAGGCGCACCACAAAAGGATCTCTGAAATCAGACACTATTTCAGCTTCTTTGTAGGAAAAACATAAAGAAAATGGCAGCCTGGCATGCGTGGGAGACACATGACAAAGGGTTAACCCACAAAGACCCAACAAATGGTACAGAAATGATGACCCACGTCCCACCCCCCCACCCAAGGCCAGTCACAAAGGGCTCAGGAGACCCCGGGATTAAGCGGGCGCAGGGCAGGGCCCCCTTCCTGGGGGTCTGGGAGAAGGCATCACACCCTGAAACACAGCTCTCCGTCGACCAGCGACACGGTGCACAGGCCCAGCGTGAGCGAGGGGACGCCCAGGAAGCACCGCGGGAGGGTGCCAGGCACTGGGCCAAACCTGGGTCCCTCAACAGCCAGCTCCTTGAAGGCGGGACACCCCGTACTCCCACCTAAGTGCCCTCCTCCCCACGACCTGGGACCCCACCTTCCTGCCGCACCGCCTCCCTGCCCTCTCACCTCCTCGGGGGCTTCCAACCTAGGTAATGCCAAAAATGGCTCGCTGGGCTTCGTTCCTATCCCACCGGGCCAGACCTTAAACACCAAACACTGGCCCCTGGCTCCCAGTGTCCTACCCACCGAGGTTTCTGGCTCCAGTCTGGGTTCCTCCCTGCCATCCCGGAGCCCTCCAGGGCCCCCAGCCCAAAGGCCACAGGGAGAGGACACATGCCCCCCAAACTACAGCACCAGCCTTCTCACTGGGATTCCTGACACTGTGCCCCGAAACGATCTTCTACAACACTGACCTCCTGCCTGCAACCTGCTTTCCAGCCTCCTCCCACCACATCTCCTCCTGATTTTAGGCCCAGCTCATGCAGCGAATCCCTCCTGCCTCCGCGTCCCGTCCAGCAGGGACGTCCCCGGACCACCTTCCATGTCTCTGGCCTCGCTTTGCCGCCACCTGCCTCGCCATCTCAGCATACTGGAGCTGCCGCAGGGCCTCGGCTCCCCCCACCTGGCTCTCACGCTCTGGGGGCTGTAGCGCCCTGCCGCACCACACCGGGGGCCCCCCCGGTCGCCCCACAAACAGCCTGCAAGGAAGACACCAGGGTCACTTGCCCACCACTGCTGTCCTGGGACGCAGGTGTGACCCGGGGCATGGTGTCGAGGTCAGGTCTGGACCGCGGCACGAGGCTGCAGACCCGCTGGTGGTGCGCCCACGTGTGTACAGCGGGTCCCGGAAGGGCAGGTGAGGACTGGGGCTGCGGTGCCTGTTTCCTATAACCAAAAATCTCTGATTTTCCACGATAAATATTTGATTTCATACTAGTAAAATGTCCCGTACGTTAACTTAGAGACTTGCACTCCTGAGTCACATGAAGCTGTGAGCTGTGACACAGCCCCGAGGTCCTGCTGCCTGTCCCCGGCTGTCCCTTCAGCCGCTGTCTAGACGCTTACTTCCCAGCTCCCAGCAGCTCCGCCCGTTGGCTCCCCGCTCCCAGCTGATGACTGGCTTCCTGGGAGCAAACCAGCCCTCTAGGACTCCCCGTCCCGGCCCTCCGGCAGCCGCCCGCCGGCTCGGGAGCTCGGGGCCTACGGCCGCCCCCGCCTGGTCCTCCCCTAACTCCCAAAGCCCCAGAGGCCCCGCCCCACGCCAGGTCCTCGCCCACCACCAGTCACCCTTGCCGCAGGTCCAGTGCCAGTAGCACACGCACACAGGTTATTTCTCTCACGTTAAAAAAAAAAAAAACCCAAACAAGAAAGTGTCCCGACCCTACTTCCCACACCAGCACCGCCCACTGCCCCACCCACCTTCCCAGGAGACTCGCTCTTCCCGGTCTCTTCTTTTTTTATTTAATTTTTAAATTAACATATAATGTATTACTTGCACCAGGGTACACATTTCAGAGCGCTCACCATAGCACATGCCCTCCCCAGTGTCCATCCCCCAACCCCCCCAGCCACCCTCAGTTTGTTCCGTGAGTTTAGGAGTCTCTTATGGTTTGTCTCCTTCCTGATCCCATCTTGTTTCATTTCTCTCCCCCACCCCCCCACGACCCCCTGCCCTGCCTCTCAAATTCTTCTTTAAACCCATGCTGACCAGCCCCACGTTCTGGACACGGGCTGCTCGGGGCCCTGACAGTCCCGTGGTGCCGACAGCACCCCCATTCCCCACTGGGCAGCACCACGTGGCGAGGAAACCCTTTCTCTGCTTGGCTTCCAGGCGCCGCCCGTACCCTGGGGGTGCACACTCGGTCCCTGCTGCGGCCCGTGTCTGGGCTGAAGGCCCTCTTGGCCCTGGATGCTCGTCTCCACCCTTCCGCCCCGACGATGACATCGAGGCACCAGCCCCGCACGCCATCCGCGCAGCACCCCTTCGGACCCACCTCCAGGTACCCCTCACGCTCCCGGCTGCTGTACGCTCAGCCGCCCCCAAACGCCAGGAGCCCTGACAACATCTGGCAACAACGGCAACAACCACGCTGTTACCTATGTGAAGATTTAGCCACATATTCAACAATGTACTGCTTTATCTCTACAATCACCATTTAAACAACTGGCCTAAAACAGCAGGAAAGAAGGAAGTATGCCATATGCAAACAGTGGTTACTGCTCTCCAGGCCTCCCTTGTTTCTTTCTGCAGGGGTCACAAGTGCGACCACAGCCACGGAAAACTCTTGCTTTAAATTATAAAAGGAACCCACGTGTAGAGCAAAGCAGCAGAGCCAGAAAGGAGCAGACCACGCTCTCCTCCCCCCTGCACGCCCCCAAGACTCAGGAAAAGCACCTGCTTTTACAAACAATAGGCCCTGGCCGTCACTGCAGTCCTGTCCCTTCCTTCTCCAGCGTCCGGTGTCTCTAGGCTGCAGCTCGCCCCTCTCCCCGGCCATCCTTCGCTGGCTGCACTGTCCCCGCCGGACACACACACCAGCGCTGTGGACAAGCCGTGAGCACCCTCCCGGAGGACCCCCAGGCTCTCCAGGCCTGTCCTCTGTACGCGCACAAAGGAACGTGTGCACACACACCCACACACATCTCCACGCTGCATGTGCAGGTATATGTTTAAGTTTACGTTATGAGTTTTATTCCAGACTTTTTCTTTAACTTAAATTCAATTAATTAACACAGAGTGTGTCGTTAGTTTCAGAGACAGAGGTCAGTGATTCATCAGGTGTGTACTGACACCTGTGCTCACTACAGCCCTGCCCTCCTTAGTCCCCCGTCCCCCGGTGACCCCGCCCCCTCCCCTCCAGCAACCCTCGGTTTGTTTCCTACGGCTAAGGGTCTCTTAAGGTTTGTCTCCCTCTCTGATTTGGCTTTTGTTTCCCCCTCCCTTCCCCTATGCTTCTCTGTTTGGTTTTTTAAATTCCGCATATCAGTGAAATTACAGGACAATGTCTTTCTCTGACTGACTTATTTCGCTTAGCATAATACCCTCTAGGGCCATCCATTGGAAATGGCAAGATTTCATTTGTTTTGATGGATGAGTAGTATTCCATTGTAAATATCTACGTTTTTTCTCTCCATTCATCTGTTGAAGGGGATCCGGGCTCTTTCCAAAGGTCGGCCACTGTGGGCGTCGCTGCTGTGAGCACTGGTGTGTGCGCGGCATCGGAACTGTTTCTGTCTCCCAGATCTTTAAGTAGTTTCCAAGCACACAACTGCAGTGACCACGTACAATTCTACCTCCGAGATATATTCTAATTTCATGCCCCATTATTGGGCTTTTAGATCGCTTCGCATTTTTGTTAACACAGACAAGACGATGATGAGTAGCCTCAGGAGCACGTCCCACTGGCAAGGCTGACTCTCAGCCCAGCCGACGCCCACAGCCCGCAGCAGGGCCAAGAGGCTTACTTCCATGTTTGCCTTCACAGGTCTCTTTCTCAAACTGATTTTCTTAAAATACATGAGAAATGAGTATCTCAAATCCCACAGGACTATAAAAAAAAACTGCAGGAAGCACTGCTAGCCGGCTCTAACAGACAAGTAAGCACTCCCAGAAAACCACAGCGTGCCTAACGCAACACCACAAGCCCTGTGACAAAAGGGGTCTTTTGTCCCACTTCTTGGGGTGCCTGGGTGGGGTGGCTCACTTGGTTAAGTGTCTGACTTCAGATCAAGTTGTCATCTCAGGGTCCTGGGATTGAGTCCTGCACCAGGCTCCCTGCTCAGCAGGGAGTTTGCTTGAGATTCTCTCTCTCCCTCTCTCTCCCCCTCTCTCCCCGCTCGTGCTCTCTCCCTCTCAAATAAATAAAATCTTTAAAAAAGGGGGGGGGCTCACTTCTTAAGTGCAAGAAATTTACAAGACTTGGAAGCAAGAAGTAAATTTCCAAAACGATGACGGGTATTACCAAACAAACCGACCCACAGCCAACTCATAGTTAATGATGAAATCCTGAAAGCACTTCCTTTACAGTTAAAAATAAGACAATGGCGCTGGTCACTGGTCATTGTTCCAGAAGCCCTACCAACGGGAGCTGGAATGAATGGGAAGGGAGAGACAACTGCCATTCCTGGACAATATGCTCATCTGTGCAGAGAACCCAGAAGAACATACATGTAAATTTGGGGAACCAATAACAGATAGCTAAATTGCCAAACAAACATTTACCGCTTTCCAGCAATAGTTTGAAAACGTAATTTTAAAAAGGCACTATTTATACTAGGTAGAAACTATAAAGTACCCAGGAACAACCTCACAGATGACAGGCAGGACCTCCGTGCAGACGACCATAGCTCCCTGAAACACTGGGGAACATGGAACAGGTGCAGCACCCCCCACATTCGCGGGGGAACTCAGCACAGAAAGAGGGGTGATGAAATCCAACCGAGCGTGTGGAGTTTGATTGGCGGCTGCCCGCGGCCGGGGGACCACCCTGGGGAAGGGGCCCAACAAGTCTCTGCCGACCACAACAGCACACAAGTCACCTAGTTTAGGAAAACAAACACAGGAGGTACAAGTAGGGAGAGAAGCAGGGAAGTCGTGGCTCAACACCACAGTGGTCGCCTCTTGAGAAAGAGGGGCGGGGGGGCCAGGAATGTCCTGGTCCTTAAACTCCAGGTTGGAGGCTTGGTATTATGGGATGTTTTATTTCTTAAACACATTTTATAAATAATCTTCCCTATTTCATATTTAATTTTTAAGAACTTCGAAAAGAGACACACAGATGGCAGTCCGATTAATCTACAGGGACAGACTCGTTCATCTCATGCGGGAAAGGGATTCCGGAGCTTGTGCTGGGGCGGCGCCAGGGGCCCCCGCGGCAGCTGAAGGCACCGAGAGCCTGGGTGAGGAATGCCCGAGGTAAGACACACTGAGCTCTTCAACGAGGACGGCAGGCGCTGCCATCACCCAGAGACCCACACGCTTTCCTAAGAAGGGTTAAGTGAAATTACTGTCCGAATGCTCAGAATGGCAGCTTCAGGTCCTAAAAATGAGTCAAGACTAATTCTGCGTTACAAAACACCACACCACAAATACGTCTTTGTAAGACAGGAACTTAAAGGCGGGGCAAAAACGAACATAATTTCTTATACGGGTTCCCGTATAAGATCTTGTGCGGTGTGATCTTGTGCGAACATTCAGTAACAGTTTAAAACTGAAGTACCTGCCTCACAAACAGGAACTAAGGGCGAGGTCTGTGCTTTCCAGTATGGGATGGGGGCACCTGGGGGCTCATTCGTTCAGTGTCTGCCTTCAGCTCAGGTCACGATCCCAGAGTCCTGGGATCGAGCCCCACATCAGGCCCCCTGCTCGGCAGGAAGCCTGCTTCTCCCTCTCTCCCTCCCCCTGCTTGTGTTCTCTCTCTCACTGTGTGTGTGTCTCTCTCTTTCTCTGTCAAATAAATAAAACCTTTAAAAAAGGAAATTAAAAGAGGAAAAAAAAAAAAAAACACAACCATAGGAGATGGGGGAGGAGGAAGAAGAGGAAGCCATACACAAGGAGCGAGTGGTCCTTTCTCAGAAACCTGGTAAAGGGAGCCCTCCCCGTGAGCTTCATTAGGCCTGGGCCTGAGAGGCGGACCAGTGCGCAGCAGTCTAGAAGGGGCCAGCGCATCAGAGCCGACGTCCTGTGCGCCGCAGACCTTTGCAGAGAGCGCACCTCTCGTGCCTTGGGACCCACACCTCCGTCGGCCGGCAACCCCAGAGCTCCCGCAGACCCCAAGGCAGAAGGGAGAGCCAAGCAGGGCCAGGAACCAGCACTCAGGTGCAGTGGTGCAGCTGGGCGGCCCCTGCTCGCTGCCCTCTCCCTTCCCGCCCCAGGCGGCCCCTGCCCGTCTGCCATTAACACAGACGATGCCATTCCACACCACGACCCAGCCTCTGCTTTTTCCTGATAGGTGAGGAACTGAGTTGTCATGAGGGAGGTCATCCCAGCTTCAAAAGTCCCTCTTCAGGGCAAGGCCCAAAGCCCCTCGGCGTGTGGGCGTGCCCCCTCCCCAGGAGTCCAGCGCGCTCGGCACTGAATGCTATTCTGCAAAGACTGAGGACCACACGCTGCAGACACAGCTGGACCCGAAGGCCCTGGGGAAGTGGTGAACAGAGCCCGTCACAGCAGACCCCACGTGGTGCGCTCCTGTCAGGCACGCGCACAGGCAGAAAGCGGACACACGACTGCCAGGAGTTCCGGGACGGGCAGCTCAGGTGCGCGGAGTTTCTGTTTGGGGGACAAGAGCGTTCTAAAATCAGACGGGGATACATGAATAGGGGCGAATACGCTAAAAACTACCAAATCCTGCCCTTTCAACGGGTGAATCGTTCTGTCCCAATGTGGGGCTCAATCCTAGGATCGAGTCCCAAGCAGACTCTGGCCCGAGTGTGGAACCCGATGCAGCGGTTGATATGACCCTGTGATGGGTCATGACATCTCATGATCCCATGAGACTGCGATCTGACCTGAAAGCAAGAGTGGGATGCCCAGCCAGCTCTGCCGCTGGGGCGCCCCTCAAGTCAGATGTTTCAGTCGTTTTTCCGAGGTATAACCCACTGAGGGTGAGGGCGTGAAACGGGGACACTCCCTGACTGCTGGCACCTGGTCGGAGGAAACCCCCCGATCCCACTTCCTCCCAAGTTACGCCTCGGCACCTGCCCGGCCTCCGGCACCAGAGGGGCTCGCACACGCACACCAGCATTCGGAGATCAGCACTTGACAGAGGAGCGACTCGCAGAAGCCGGGCCCTGCTGACCTCCGGTGGCCCCGGCAAGGAGAACGAGACTGGCTGGGGCACAGCTTCTCATTGGTGGAAACACGCTCAGATTCCGCACAGCCGTGGGAACGTGAAGGACGGACGCACAGGAAACTACAGCATGCAGGTCCCACTTCAACGTGCTTACGAAGGGGTATGCAAGGACCCATACAAGCGGTACAAGTAAGAAAAACCAAGGAATGACGAACCTGTCAGAGAACGCTCCCTAGAGCTTCTACAGCACTGATAATTTCCTCTTCTCTTTTTCTTTTGGAAGATTTTATTTATTTGAGAGAGAGCACATATGCGTGTGCACTAGCAGGGGGAGGGGCTGGGGGAGAAGAAAAAGCAGACTCCCCACTGAGCAGGGAAGCCAGACTCGGACTCAGGGCTCGATCCCAGGACCCTGGGATCGTGACCTGAGCCCAAGGCAGACGCTTCGCCGACTGAATCACCCAGGCGCCCTTCCAGCTGCATTTTAAACACTGTTAGAGGGGCGCCAGGTGGCTCAGTTGTTAAGGGTCTGTCTTTGGCTCGGGTAATAGGATCCCAGGGTCCTGGGATCAAGTCCCACACTGGGCTCTCTGCTCAGTGGGAAGCCTGCTTTTCCTTCTCTCTGCCCCTGCTTGTGTGCCCTCTCTCACGGTCTGTCAAATAAGTAAATAAAATCTTTAAAAGATAAAAAAAATAAAAGCCATTAGAGAGCTGTGGGCATAAGGGTGGCGAGGATCTCTGGGGGCCGCCCTCGGGCACCCGACATGTGTGCGACACTGCGGTGCAGGTGACGGCCCCGGCCAGCTCATGGAGCAGACGCGCCTTGTCTCGCCGCCTCGTTCCAGGCTTCGTGAGCTGTGCGTTTTTACAGGCTGAAGGTTCGTGCAGCCCAACGGAGAGCAGCAACATCGGCACCACTTTTCCAAAAGTGTTTGCTCACTTCGTGTCTCTGTTCCACAATCTGGTAATTCTTGTGTTATTTCAAACTTGTTTTGTTTCTGTTTTTAAAGATTTTATTTATTTATTTGACAGAGAGAAATCACAAGCAGGCAGAGAGGCAGGCAAAAAGAGAGGAGGAAGCGGGCTCCCCGACAAGCAGAGAGCCCGATGCAGGGCTCGATCCCAGGACCCTGAGATCATGACCTGAGCCGAAGGCAGAGGCTGTAACCCACGGAGCCCCCCAGGCGCCCCTATTTCAAACTCGTTACCATATTCGTTGAGTGACCTGTGAACAGTGATCTCTGATGTTCCGTAAACCTGCCGACGAGGCAGCAGCGGGGCTGGAGAGGACCAATTCCACTTCTGAAAGAAGCTCTCCTGTGTGTGAAGTGCTCAGACAGCAACACACGCTACAGAGGGCACGGCTGTGACGGGAACGGGTGATGCAGCAAACTTCACCGCCGTCCCAGGGTAAGAACCCGCCATGGCCACGCCAGCCTTTCCGTGGTTGCCACCCTGACGAGTCAGCAGACATCCACAGCGAGGGAAAAAAAGACTGACGTCCTAAAAGCTCAGATGACGCTTAGCATTTTTCAGCAATGAAGTATTTTTAAATTAAGGTATGCACATTGTTCTTTAGACATCACATCCTACTGCACACTTAACCTCTGCCTGCACTGGGAAACGAAAACAATGCACCTGACTGCTCTATGGGCCTATGCGCATCTGGAATTGGGCCTGCAGCGTCTCCGAAGCGGCCTGCACTCGGGGCACAAAGCAATGTGGGCAGGAAGGGCCTGGAAACAAGCTGAGCAGCGAAAACCCGGACAGAGTGCTGAGTGACACTGAGGCTCTCCCCACTGCGGAGAGCACGAGGGGCTGCCAGTTCCAGGGCTCTCCCTGCTGGGGGCCACTGCTGCAGACACAGACCTGCTCTGCACAGGGTGGGGTTTCAAACACACAGCCATTCTCCCCGTCAAATGATGCACCATTTCTGCAGCATACGGGGTGGAATGTCCATGTGTTTAAACTGCACAAGGCAGCAGCCTCGCAGGAAACTTAAGGACAAAAAATGAATCTCCCAGCCTCTCAGGGTCAAGAAGACAAAAGTACAAGGTCTGGAGAACTACACCTTGTGGAAAGGCAAGAATCAGCAGCAGACGGAGTCCTACACGGACACAAGGCAGACCTGGTCCCCCTAAGTACTGCATCAATGCAGCGGGCAGCCCATCACCCCATTTCCCCACTGGAGGAAGGGGCGGCCCTCTCTGGCGGAAAGGTCCTTCAGAGTCTGTGGCTTTTTATTTTTATTTTATTTTTAAAGATTTCATTTATTTATTTGACAGAGAGAGAGATCACAAGTAGGCAGAGAGTCAGGCAGAGAGAGAGGGGGAAGCAGGCTCCCTGCTGAGCAGAGAGCCCGATGCGGGGCTCGACCCCAGGACCCTGAGACCATGACCTGAGCTGAAGGCAGAGGCTTTAACCCACGGAGCCACCCAGGCGCCCCGGGTCCGTGGCTTTTTAGTATGCCATGACCAGCACACAACAAAAATTTCTCAAACTCCTGAAAAGACAATACAAAGAAAAAACAGACAACAGATGCAAACCCACAGATGATTCAAGTGCTGGACACAAGGATCTGAAAATACCGTGATTACAAGCCATAATTAGAAGAAAAAAAATTAACCAATCAAAACTGATCCGGAAATGACAGACTGAGTTAGTGGATGAGAGCCCTGAAACGTTCGATGTAACTGCCTCGAGCGTGTGCTCACAGTCGCGGCAGACACGCAAGAGCTGCGGCGGTGACGGCCTCAGCACCCGGGCCCCACAGGCTGCTGGCCACCAGCGGCCACAGCCAACGCGACACAACTCAGGCTGCAGGACACGCAGGCTGCAGCACTCAGCAGTGCGGACTCCCCAAAATGAAGCATGGAAAGAAAAAAAAATGACAAGAAGCCAGGGCGGCTCAGTGAGTGAAGCATCCGTCTTTGGCTCAGGTCATGATCTCGGGGTCCAGGGATTGAGCCCCGCATCGGGCTCCCTGCTCGGCAGGGAGTCTGCTTCCCCTCTCCCTCTGCTGCTCTCCCTGCCCGTGCTCTCTCTTGCTATCTCCCTCTCTTCTCTCAAACACATAAAATCTTAAAAACAAAACACACAGACTGAAACAAAGCGAACAGATGATCAGTGGGCTGCAGGACGACTTCAAGCAGCCCAATATGTGGAGTCCCCGAAAGAGAGGGAGGAATCAAAACAAACAACAAACCCACCAAAACCAAAAACCATAAAGATACTGAACGCCTGGCATCCACAGAATTCTAAACACGGTCCGGGAACAATCTCGCCTCCTCCCCAGGACTGTGGGTAAGACGAGAACTCATGCCTGTGAATGTGCTCCCTTAGGTGGCAAAGGGGGTTTTGCAGGAGTGGTTAAGGTCACTAATCCGCGGACTTCAAGGGCGGGGGAGGACCTCGGAATAGCTGGGTGGGCCCGACGGAGCAACAAGAGCCCGCCAGGGCGGCAGGGCTCGGCGCGGAGCAGTGCAGACTGGCGCTGAGAGCCGCGGGGCTGGACGCCCAGGCCCTCGGGGCTGCCAACCGCTCCCGCCGCAGGTGGTCCAGTCCGAGCCCGAGCAACACCACAGCGGCTGAGCGCAGCCCGGAGCCCAAACGTTGGGCCGGGAGGGAGCACACTGGCGTGGGCTTACGGCTGCATTTACCTGTTATGGCAGCAGCACAAAATAAATACAATGGCCAAAAAAAACGACACGACCCCCAGACCCAGGCAGCCCAGCAAACCCCAAATGCAGGACACATGAGGAAAACTACCCAAGCACATCAAGAGCAAGCTGCTATAAAGCAGTAATAAGAAGAGAGCATAAGGGGCGCCTGGGAGGCTCAGTCGGTTGAGCATCTGCCTTCGGCTCAGGTCGTGATCTCAGGGTCTTGGGATCGAGCCCCGCCTCGGGCTCCCTGCTCAGCGGGGAGGCCCCTTCTTCCTCTCCTTCTACCTGCCGCTTCCCCTGCTTGTGCTATCAAATAAACAAACAAAACTCCTAAAAGCAAACAAACAAAACTAAAGAAGAGAACATAAAAAGCAGCCAGCAGGAAATGTGCCATTGTGGATGGCAGAGCCCATGAGGGCAGCGGCCAGCTTCCCGGCTGAAACGCCTGGAAACGCCCAGTCTACTAATGGTAGAGCCAACCTGTCAACCCAGAACTCTTTATACGTTGAAAACAGCTTCCAAATGAAGCCAAGACAGCCTTCCGGCAGACACAGGCTGCCCCGCGCCGGGCGAGGTGACGGAAGGGGCCGTCCAGGCAGCAGGACGGTGCCAGGGAGAAACCCGAGTCCGCCCAGTCCTGACAGCGGGGTCGGGCCTGTAAGCGGCAGCAAGTCCGAGGAGCGGGTCCTAGAGGGAAGCTTCTAAATCCCACGTGCCCGATATGACGCTCCTCAATAAAACTGCATTTGCAGCCCTCACAGGACACACAGATCTACAAGGGGACAGGGACGGGTCGGAACCATCAGCCTCCACGTCGAGGCTGGTGAGAGCCTCGTAGAGAGCCTCTCCTCTCGTAGGAGAGCCCACGAACCGAGCCCGTGGCCACGCTCCCGACTCCTGCGGAGGCCCTTGTGCGCAGGAGCGGAGCCGGCGTTCACGCAGCAAAGGCCAAGCCGGTGTCACGGACCCCAGCCCGTGCGTGTCCCCCAGCCAGCGAGGATCCCCGCACACGACATGGGCCGTTCCCCTCCATGGGGCGGGCTCGGACCGGACCACGGAGTCGGAGCCAGGTGCGTGCTCGCGCCGCCCCGTCCGCGACCCTCTCCACACCGTGGCGTCCTCACCTTATAAAACACGTCGGGCACGTACTGCTCGCTGCTGGACTCCTTGGCGTAGCCGAGCTCGGGGGCGTCCTTGCAGGGCAGCAGGCACTCGTCGCGGACCAGCGCCATGCACTGGTTGGACACCTGGTACCCTTCAAAGTGGACCTGGTTGTCGGGACCACCTGCGCGAGAGAGACTGTCATGGAGACGCCGCCGGGGCACGTTCCCGCCGCGTCTGTGTTTGCGACTCGTCACTTCAGACCCACGGAACAAATAAACCCTCCAGTCTGTCTCAGGAAGAGTTGAAAGGCATTCGGTGGCCTCCTGCCGAGGGGCCCGAGCACGCGACCGGGGACGTGGGGCAGGTCTCTACCGCCCGCCCTGACTGTGCGCGGAGCCACCAAGCCCCAGGGGCGTTAATGGCAGACAGAGCCGCGTCCCAGCAACCTTCGGTTCCGGAGCAGGCCGAGCGGGGGGATGGGGATGGACGGGACAAACGGCACCGAGGCCAGTGTCTGTACCACGGTCTCTACCCCGCAGACACCCGCCCTTCCACGCTGACTCGGGGGTGCGGACGCTGCCCCAGAGCCGGGCACTGCCCCCCTTGCCTTTCACCCCACCCTCCATCGTCCCGCCATAAACCCTCCAATGTGACTTCAAATTAGGGACATGAACAGTGCAAAAGCCACGGAGAGGGAGCCATTCAGTAAGTTCAACGGAGCAGGCGCCTGGCTGAGATGGGATCCTGAAAGAAGGACGGCACCCGGTCGGAAGGCGGGCCCCGAGCCTGTGGAAGAGGGAAGACCAGACGGCGCAGACGGCTGACCTCCTCCGCTGCGCACGCGTGCACCTGCGCCGTCAGGTTAGGCTCTGGCGGGGCTAATGTCTATCATTTCCAGCTTGGGAGAGTTAAAGAAGAACCTGCAACATCTCTATTTTAGTTTCTTTGACAAAAACAAAGTACTGATCAGGGAACAGAATTTATTTCTGGCTTTGAAACATTTACCAGAAACCAGACCTGGTGGCCAATCATAGAATGTGAAAGGCGGAGGCAGACCAGCCTAAGAGGGCACAAGGCAGCGGCCTGCCGTCCGCTCGGCTACACGCCCCAGAGACGGACAGCAGCCGGCTCCCAAAGTGCAAATGGGCTACAGAGGCCCACTCGACAACCAAGCTCAGCATGTCTCTGGCCCTCACGCACACGCTCCGGGGAGCCGGCCCTGACCGCTCCCTCACGTCGAGGCCGTGGACGTAAGGCGTGGACCTGGTGTCCTCGTGCACCTCACTGCACCACAGAGGGGCACACGGGTGAGAAGGAGTGCAGAAAGGGGGGAGGGGGGAAGGAGTGCAGTGGGGCCGCCCACCCCTCCAAGTGTGCATCGGGCTCTTGTCTGACTTCAGGTATTGTAAACCCACACAGGCTTCAGCATGATGGGTCATAAGAGAAAAAATTTGGTCTTTGAGAAACAGAGACAAACAGAAAGCAGTAATTATAAAATTGAAGGCTGGTTAAAAAAACAAACAAACAAACAAGCAGTCGGGGGTCCCTGGGTGGTATAGTCAGATAAGTATCTGACTCTTGGCTTCAGCTCTGGTCGTGATCGCAGAGTCGTGGAACCTGCTGGAGTTCCTCTCTCCCCCTCTGCCCTCCCACATGTGCTCTCTCGCTTGCTCTCTCAAATTTTTTTTTTAAGGCAACACGAATCCAAATGGATCGTCTCCAAAGGTAGATTTAATGAGAGGAACCGCAAACTCCCCTTTCTCATGCGGAGGAGCAAAGACACCAAGCCCTGATGGGTTTCTTTATCCTTTCCAGAAAGCCCACACTGGCGGGGCTGTCGAGGCGGTGGGACAAGCTAACAATAGGATCGATCGTTCCCTTCCCGGGTCGATCTGCCAGGGAAAGCTGCTTGTGGGAGGAAAGGGCCTGTGGCAGAAGGACTGGGGGCCTGGGACGAAGCCTCGCGAAGGGACACTCACGGCCCAGAGACGCGGTGGCCAGCCCGCTGAGACACAGAGAGGCCAGCATCGGGGCAGGGAGTTTAAACTTTGGCTCGATGATGCATTCTTCTTCCCCTAGATCCCTTGAGCTCACACATGATCAGGACTCGTCCTCCACAGGTCTCCCACTGCAGTTGTTCTTGGCAGGAAGAAGCAGGGGGCGCCTGCAGCTTCCACAGCAGCTCCAAGGGAGCTGTGAGCACGGCGCCTGCACAAGGCCCAGGAGCCCTGGATGCAACGGTCGGTCTCCTGGGAGAGGGCCACACGCACACGGGCCTGCTCCTCCCCAGGCCCTCGGGGACTCGAATGAGCCACTCGGGCAAGCGTGGCTCAGACAGCGCAACGCCATGGGGCAGCGACACGCTCCTGGTGGAGATCCACTGACTCGGCGGGATGGCACACTTTGGAGGGACAAGGTGTGTGACGCGGTGGATGGCCGCCCCTCCTCCGCTGGCCGCCCCCAGAGCCCGAGAGAACTGCGAGCCTGAGCTCATGGCAGGGTTCGTGAGGGGGGAAAGCAGACAGACACAGGGACTCTAACTGCAGATCTTACTGTAAGTTATTTACTGTCTATAGTTCCGAAGCCTTTTAGAAAAGTGGCAATTCTGGAGGGAAAACTCCACAGATTATCTATACTCTCCAACCGCCCATCAAGAGGTATGAATCAGTAATTGCAGATACGGGCAGCCCCCAAGGAGAAACTATAATCCTAAAAACGTGCCAGTTCCTTTGGCCCACTGAATTAACTCCCCATAGACAAAGTAATTAAAAGGTTTAGGTTACCATGGGAGCCCATGGAAGGCCATGGAAACCTAAGACAGCAGTTCTGGAATTTGTGAAGGTAATTTTTGGTTGCCCTCAACAATGGGGCACCGGGCTAGGGGGTGGGGGAGGAGCTGCCAGCTGGAGTGCAAGAGGTCAGACACTGCACTGTGTTTGGGGAAGTCCCACGCAACAAAGGACCGTTCCACATCCCACACAACCTTGCATGTGCCCTGTATACTCTTATAGGCAAACGCCCCCATTTATAATCTCAGATTAGAAGCAATTGTATTTTAGAGGCGCCTGAGTGGCTCAGTTGCCTAAGTGTCTGCCTTCAGCTCAAGTCATGATCCCAGGGTCCGGGGACGGAGCCCCGCATCGGGAACCCTGCTTAGTGGAGAGCCTGCTTCTCCTTCTCCCTCTGCCTGCTGCTCCCCTTGTTTGCGCGCTCTGTCAAATGAATAAATAAAACCTTTAAAAAAAAAAAAAAAGATAGTCATTCCAGGGCCCTGGGATCGAGTCCTGTACCATCAGGCTCCCTGCTCTCCCTCTCCCTTGTGTGCACTCTAATAAAATCTTAAAAAAAAAAAAAAAGACTCAACCATTTTTTATATATATGCAGAAACACAAATATGCATTTTTAACCATGGTAAGTGCTCTAGAAGAGTGATGCCAAGTTAGCGGAGGGATGGGGACATGCTGAGCTCAGAGCTTCCTGGAGGGTCGACGAGCAGCTCAGGAAAGCCCGGCACTGGCACCAGTGAGGCCCACGCACGGCTGTGGGCTCTGGCTCAGTCGCTGTGCTGTCCCAGCAGGTGTCAGTTCCCAGGCCCTGACGGGCGGAAGCTGGGAGCTCTGAGCTGCGGCCACGTGGCCGCTCTGCTTCCTCTGCTGCGTTCACGTGAGCAGGAAGGCGCGACATCTGGGAGTTTTCCTCTCCGGACAGTAAACGGTACCACAAAGTGTCCCAAAAGAGGGGTTTTCTCAAGGGGGTGTCTGCCAGGTTTGAGAACCGCCCGTCGAAACCACCGTGCCCAGAACATGCGCCTACCATGCCCCGGGGGGGGGGGGGGCGGGGGCGGGTAAAGCTTCTCCCCTTGGTCAGGTACAGAGCAGGGGGGCAGGATGCCGAACGACCGGAAAGGCACTCCTCCCCGCCCCCCCCCCGCCGGCGTCCAGTGTGAGCTGCCCTGCCCAGCTGTCCTCACGGGACGACCCTGTGCCGAGGAGCTACTCTGCTCTAACCCTGGTCTATCCTCCCATCCGCTCCCCTAAGTACCTGGCCAACAACAGTCCTAGGAAAATAAACCAACCAACTCATCCGCACTAGCACGTGAAAGATGCCGCCACTGCCCCTCACTCCTCAGAAGTACGTTCATTTCAAGAAGAAAGTGACCGTCGTTCCAAATGGATCTTGCAGATTCAGGCAGTGTTTCTTCATGGTTCTCGTGACGGTCCCCTCAACTGGGATTAAGAAGGGATCCGGTCACTTACTAACACGTTTGGGCTACTTGTAAACTGGTCCTTGTTAAATTGGGAGCGCTTTCTCCAGAACTAGGGAAGGACGGCTGCCGTGAACTAACTGGGCCACCAGCTCGGGGAGAGTGGAGACCAGGCCCTCACAGGATCCAAGTTAGTGTTTACTTTAAAAAAATTAACAGACTATGCTTTTACAAGTGGGTTCTCTAAGTTTAAAATTCCCATTCTTTATAAATTGTAGAGTCCTATGACAAGTTTTTTTCTAAGATAACACATGTCAAGCATGTTATGAAAGATTTGGTGGCACCTTCCTATAGGTCACAATTTTTTATTATGTATTTATGACGGATGTGACACGGAATACAATACACATATCCTCTCTCTCTCACACACACACACACACACACACACACACACACACACACACTCAGAGATGGTCTTAAAATGACTCCCACTCATAATGTCAAAAATAAGGGACAAACAGTAAACCCTTTCCTCCTACACAGCCAGCCAGAGTCATCTTCCATTACTGGAAGGGGCAAGGCAGCCCCTGGGCTAAGATTCAGAATTTAGCTGATTTCAACTTAGAACGCAAGCAGATGAGGGACGAGCCATTCTGGGCCCCTGATTCCAGTGGTTTTGTGGGCGATGCAGTGAGTTCAGGATTTTTACCATAAGACAGAAAGAGGAATGTGTGTCCCACAGGCATGTTAAGAAGATTTCCTATAGGGGTGCCTGGGTGGCTCAGTGGGTTACAGCCTCTGCCTTCGGCTCAGGTCATGATCCCAGGGTCCTGGAATCGAGCCCCACATCCGGCTCTCTGCTTGGCAGGAAGCCTGCTTCCCCCTCTCTCTCTGTCTGCCTCTCTGCCTACTTGTGATCTCTCTCTCTCTGTCAAATAAATAGATAAATAAAATCTCTTAAAAAAATTTTAAAAAAAAAGATCTCTTATGGCTAAATCATGAATGAAACTCTACCAAAAGAGGAACAGAGCAGAGCACATACCTGTAGCCACCGCAGTGACAAACTTGGAGCCGAAATGTCCGTCTGGAGAAAGCCGACATATGTTAGGGTGCTTATTTTGAAAGTCTCCCGCAGTGATACACTCTTCCGAACTCAGGAAATAGGTGTCCTAGGAAAAGAGAGCCGGCCTGTCACGTTTCACTGCATCATGTGGAGATACACTCCCATTCCTTCTTTAGAAAACACCAGCTTTAACTAAACTGTGGCCTGTCAAACACTGCATGAAAGAGACACCTACAATCCCTAGCTGTCACGGGCCCGCCGCTCCCACCACAAACAACAAGAAGACCAGAACCAGGGCCCCTGGGTGGCGCAGTTGGTTGAGCGACTGCCTTCGGTTCAGGTCATGGTCCCGGAGTCCCGGGATCGAGTCCCACATCAGACTCCCAGCTCCATGGGGAGTCCGCTTCTCACTCTGACCTGCTCTCTCTCACTCTCTCTCTTTCCTAATAAATACATAAATTAATCTTTTAAAAAAAAAAAGAAGACCAGAACCATCTGGCATCCAACCCCACGGGCTGACCTCCAAAAACCACTGGTGGGTGAAGGCCAGGGGGCTGGGGGTGCTGCTCTACAAGTCACAATCAACAGACCCACCCTCGGGCGCCTGGGGGGCTCAGCGGGTTACAGCCTCTGCCTTCGTCTCAGGTCATGATCTCAGGGTCCTGGGATCGAGCCCCGCATCGGGCTCTCTGCTCAGCGGGCAGCCTGCTTCCCTCTCTCTCTCTGCCCCCCCCCCTTCTTGTGATCTCTCTGTCAAATAAATGGTTGGAATCTTAAAAAAAAAACAAACAAAACACAGTGTTGGAAATAATTTGGTCTAAAAGCCAGGATGAGGGCTCAGTTGGTTGAGCGTCTGCCTTCGGCTCAGGTCACGATCCCAGGGTCCCAGGATCGAGTCCCACATCAGGCTCCCTGCTGCTCACCCTGCTTGTGCGCTCACTCGCGCGCGCGCTCTCTCTCTCTGTCAAATAAATAAATAAAATCTTAAGGGAAAAAAAAGCCAGGATGAACTGGGCAGAGCCACCCTGCCGGCACCGGGCCAGAACTGGCTCACGGCCAAACTGCAGGCTGAGCTAAGTGGGCACTGGGCACGCCCGTCCCATCTCACCTTGTTCCGGCTGTATCGCACGGTCCCCTTCCGGGTGTCTTCTGAGACAAGGTCTGTAAATATCCAGCCAACCTGCATGAAAAAGAAAGTATCCTCTGAGCCTCTCCCTGAGGCAGGTGATGACTGTTTTCTGGCCTCTGTGGCAGAGACCTTAGAGCACTTCCGTAAGAGACTCCCATGAGCCAGTTCTCTCCAGGCGAGTCAGGGCCTCTGCTGAGCTACCAGGGCTCCCCGACTCCACGCAGCTGAAAAAGTTCGGAGCTGCTGGACTGCAGGTGATGGTTCGTGAGCAGAGCTCATGTCTTTGTTAGAAGCCCCATGGCAGCAACTCTAGCCAGCACTGTGCTGGGTTCTGGGGGGACCCCAGGGGCAAACAAGATTAACAGAATGCCTACACCCCAGAGAGGAAGACAGACCATGAACCAACAAAGAGAGATAATGCTGTTTCGGATGCTAAGGCTTTCTCCATAAGATAGGAAAACGGACTCCCCAGAGAAGACACTGAAAATAAGGACCACCACCACGGAGTCCTTACCCAGCGGCTCCTTTGCGCTCGGCTACAGGACTGAAGAGAGCGGGTGAGGGCACAGGGGGCCGAAGCCCCGTCACGAGGACACCCTCAAGCCAGTCCCGGAGCACAGTCTGTCTGTGTGCTCTAGCCCCTAGCCCCCCTGAACCAGAACTGGGCTGGGAGGTGTGCAGGTGGGGCTGGACCCCAGGACGCATGCTTCGGAGAAGTCACGTGGTGCCTATGACCTGTCCGGCGGAACCCGGACACGGAACTCTTCAAACCCATCTCCTGCACACAAGACCAGGCAAACGGGGAGCACTACGTTTTCTTCCAAAACACCCAAGCAAACAAAAAGCCCACGGAGGGTGCAGCGAAGAAAAGGAACCCGCAGTGTAAACGGGCCGAAGAGGTGAGCAGAGCCGAGCGGAGCCGCGCAGATGTCGGGGGCAGAGCCAGGGTCTCAGAGTAAGACCCGTAAGGCATTTCGACATCTATTACAACCGCAGTGATCATAAACTCTACATTTAAAACAAAGGTCCTAAAGTGACACTGATTTCTCTTTTGAACAAGAGAAACGTCAAAAATTTAACCCAAAATATGACCCTAAATCAAGATGCTGACTCCTGGGGCGGCTGGGTGGGTCCGTCAGTTAGGTCTACGACCGCTGATCTCGGCTCAGGCCATAACCTCACGTTCAACCCCCACGCTGGGCCCCAGCTTGGGCTCCACAAATGCATGTGGTACCTACTTAAAAAAAAAAATGCTGATTCCTTACTAGAAACAATAGGACATTGTTTTCTTAAAAGTCTTGTTAAAATGACTTTGCTCTATAAGCCCCTAGGCTTGCAAACACATTCCCTATTTTCCTCCTTTTTATCTGTAAGGAGTTCATTTCTCAGTATCTGAGTTGACTAACAAAGGATAAAATTTATGGGGTGCCTGGGTGGCTTCATCTGCCTGCTGCTCCTCCTGCTTATGCTCTTTCTCTGTCCAATTAATAAATGAAATCTTTAAAAAAAAAAAGGATAATACTTACATAGCTATGAACACTGAAATTCTAAGAAGTATTCAAATTCACATTCACTATTTACCTGTAGAAGCCTTTCTGTAAAGTTCTTGGGAGCTCCACCAAGGACGGGACCCAAACCAGATGGACAGACTGAAAACCAAAGTTCTTCCCTGTCTTCTAACTGCCCAGTAAAACTAGGAAACCTCCCAGGCTCAGACACCTAAATTAGCAACAAGAAATCCCAAGTTGATGGAAGAGGGAGCGCCGGAGGCTCCAAGCGCCCAGGGCCAAAAGCAAACCGGCACCAGGGACCCACGACCGGAGGGCTCCCACTAAGAGGCCAGGCCGCAGTGTGCGGGCAGGACACCCAGCCCAGTGGCAAGGCTCCTTCCCGGGCCGGACAAAGGTCTGGCTCCTGCTGCCTCTTTCTTCCACCCTCTGGTGCTGTCCTCAGGAAGTGGGCCCAGCAGATTCCAACAGAACGGCCCCATCACAGGGATCATTTGTTTTCATTTTACTTCAAATCAGAGAAATATTCCCATTCTACTTCAAATCCGAGAAACCCAAGAGCTGCAGCTTCCAGAAAACAGACGCAGGCTTTACAACATGCTGGGCCCGCGCCGTACCTCAAACAGACGAGAGGTCAGTCCCAGACGAGACCTGGCCATGCCACCCACCTGGATGTCCTCACCAGACAGCCCTGGTCCCCCCTTCCAAGGCCAGCAGAATGCCTCAGTACCTTCCTCAGGCCAAGCTTGGCGGCAATTTCATCCACCACCTCAGCTTTCGGGTCTTCCAGAAGCTCCAGGCTGTTCTGTGTGCCAATCTGTGCGGGTAGTAAAGGAAGACGACTCAGGAGAGCCCAGCGCCATCCCATTCCAAGTCTGGCTCGGGAGTCCCAAGGGGCACCGTGCTACTCCTGGCCGGAAAGGAGAATTACGGCAGCAGAAAAAGGCTGACATCCAGATAAAACACAGCCCGAGTCTGCCAGACTTTCCCCCTCCTCGGGATGTGTCATGCTTTCCAGTCAAGACTCAGGACGAGGGGCGCCTGGGTGGCTCAGTTGGTTGAGCGACTGCCTTCGGCTCGGGTCATGATCCCGGAGTCCCGGGATCAAGTCCCACATTGGGCTCCCAGCTCCACGGGGAGTCCGCTTCTCACTCTGACCTTCTCCCTTCTCATGCTCTCTCTCTCTCTCAATCAATCAATCAATCAATCAATCAATAAAATATTTTAAAAAAAGACTCAGGACGAGAAGACGGTGACACTCAGGCTGGTTCACATCGCACAGTCTCCCGTCAACTGTGCAGTTGCTCTCAAGACTGAGGAAGGCCGTTCACACATTCTTTTTGGTGGGTTCCTTCATTGGGGGAAGTCAGTTTCAAAACTCCTTTGGGTAAACAGTTTCCTTCCAAATAGGCCTGGGCACGTTAGGCAAGAGTTCGCCTGTGGGGATATCTGCTTCCAGGACACAGGCCAGGAGAGTGGGCGTGCAGCTCCTGCACGGAGAGTGCAGGGCTTCCCAGGCAAGGCATTAAGTGGGAGAGGGCAAAGGAATGGAAAAGGCCCCTGAAACCAGCCCCCTGCCGTTTGGTGGGCAGAACACGGGGCTCGGGGCGGCAGGTGGGCTTGGACTATGACTGGATCACCTGCAACCTACACCAGCCACGGGGCCCCGACCCCCTGCAGCGGACAGAGCGGGCGGAATCCTTCATCCGCCCCGAAATGCAGCACGAGGGTCACTACTACTAGTCAGTAGTAGTGAACAACTACTAGAACCTATCTACTGCTACTGAACTACTGCTAGAACCTATCTAGCAGAAACCCCAGCCACAGGAACAGGAAAACGAAGGTCACAAACCAAGTTATCCTAATTGGATATATCCTCACAAATGAGTCAAGTTCTGGCAAAACAACAAGAGAACCTTCCGTTGCTGGGTATTAGCAACATGGGAGATCGTGAAGACCTCCAGAGCACAGGTCGTATCACAAGCTGAGAACAAATCTAAGGATCTGGTCTCATGACCTGTGGCAGCAGGAGCTTTAACGTCTAATGAGCTGCAGGTTACCGGCGGTGAATGGTTTCAACCTTCGGGACTCCCCCCGCCACGCCGGGAGCTCTGATGACGCCGTCAAGCGGTCTGGACGCCGGAGACTGCTGTCCCCGTGTTGTATCTAACCGTACTCCTACCACGACTGATGGGACTCCTCACGAATGACACCCTCCCCAAAACTGAATCTGAATTCACTGCGCTCAGTCCCAGAGCAGCTCCCCAATCACAGAGCGCACTTCGTGCCCCAGCGGTGGGGCCATCCAGGCTCTGGCGGGGTCTTCATCGCCACCTGGTGGGCCCCCCAAACACCTCCTCTGCGGCTCTCAGTATATAGGGGGATCAGTAGACCCCACTAACTGCATAAACACAGCCAGAGAGACAGCGGCGTGTGTGAGAGCCACGGGCTGGCAGTTTCGGACCCTGGTTTACGTAAGAAGTCGGCTGTCCACGAGGTGAGTCCCGGCACACAGTGCAAGGTGAGCAAGGTGAGCAGGTACAGCACACACCCAAAGAAAGGAGGAGAGTGGTATCGATACCTATATATTTGCTTACGCTTTAAAAACCTACGCTTTAGACATTTACACCAAACAATCTGGAAAGAGAGGGACAGATAAACAAGGTACCATATTTGTACATCTGACTTTGGAAGCGTGCAAAGTTTTGTTTTGTTTTTCCCAACATTTTAACTACAAATTTCAAACATAGCAAAGTTTAAAAAACTTCGCAGTGACTACCCACATACCCACTATCTAGATTCGACCACGAACACTTTCTCTACTCTCTCCATCCCTCTAATCACCCTCAAGCCCTCCTGGTTTTCCACTGCACTTCGTAGCAAACTGCACACACAAGTGCCCCTCCCAAGTACTTCCCCACACACGTCATGGGCTAGAATTCAGTGCTTATGGGGCCCCGGGGCAGCTCAACTGTTTGGCACCCGCCTTCGGCTCAGGTCATGATCCCAGGGTCCTGGGATCAAACCCCACCGGGCACCCCACTCAGCCAGGAGCCTGCTTCTCCCTCTCCCTCTGCTGCTCCCCCTGCTTGTGTCTCTGCTCTCTGTCAAATAAATAAATAAATCTTTTAAAAAAATCTAAATTCCAAAAATAAAACATAAATGTGTCACCTAGGTGGTAGCTCAGTCACACAAAGAGCACCTGCTAAGTGACTTTAAAACACAGTGTGACTCCTGGTCCCTCATGAGACACACCCTGAGGATCCTCCTCCTCCCACTGAAAATCCCCAAAAACACTCAAACTATTTTCAGTCCTACACTGGTAGTGATTTTGGTTCTGTCATTCTGAGACAGTTGTGTGTGTGCTGTGGGATAAAGGGCACGAGTGACCCTGTGGTCTTCTAGCTCCATCATTTCTGGGCCAGCTGACCACAGATGCGAGTGAAGGAGACAGAATTACAAGGGAGGGAGCGGTCCCTGTGGCACTCTGGGGCAATCGACAGATGTGGAACACAGCCAACAGATTAAACTATTTCATCAACGGCCAATTTACTGACATTGACTAGAATCCTTATTATCAGGTAAGACAGTGTCCTTATGCTCTGGAAATGCACACTGAAACACGCAGGGGCCATGAGCTTATCCTCCAGGAATTCAGGAAATAAATACCGTGTGTGTGTGTGTGTGTGTGTGTGTGCGCGCGCGCGCGTGCACAATGACAGGAAACGGACTGGGCAAATGACAGAGCAAAGGAAGTAAAACGAAGTCTGAAAGGAGAGTCCCGCACAGCCTTCAGAGCCGGCTGACACAGAGGCCCATGAACGGTGAAGCCGGTGCCCGCCTACCTGAGGAGGCTCGTAAATGGCAGCTACCTCGGCCCTGATGCCGAGAGGAATGTCTTTGTGCTCTGTATACCGTCCGTACAGATACCCAAAATGCTGGTTCCCTGTCTTCCTCCAGAAGTCAAGGAAGCGGTCGGCAACCGTGTGATTCTCAAACATGATGTTATCCACGTGTCTGTATTTCTGCAGGGCAAATGACAGGTTTGTGAATACTCTGGAAATAACTTATTTTTCCGGTATAAGCCATTCATAAATCTCCACGTAGCTCTTTATACACGTACACACGCATTTTAAAATGTGCTCTGCCCTTAAGACCATTTCAGATTCGGGGGGGGGGGGGCAGGGGATTCCTCGATAAATGAATTCCAATTAATCTTACTGGGATTTCACCTAAAATGCAGGTTTTCACAATCTCTGGCACAAAAAATTAGTTTTCAAACAGAGAGAGGGAAGAACGAGAGCGGTTTCCAAGCAGTGACAAAGGCAGTGGAGAGCTCTCTACAGAGCAATTGTGGGCCAGCAGGGCAGAGAAGGTGAGCTAAGGGACCTCGAGGGCACAGAGAGCAGAGGGGAAGAGGCCAGAGTACTACGTGTGGCATTCTCTGGTCTCGTCCTGCTTCCAGATCCAGCTCCCTTCTTTGCCTGGCCTGGACAGGTGCTCTGAGGGGCCTCCAGGACACTGTGGCTAGGAGCTACCCGCGCCACGCTTTCTTAGAAGGCCCAGTGCAACCACAAAGCATTTTAAGCAGTCACCAAGAAAGTTCTGCCTCCATAGAGCCGAAAAAAGTGAAAACAAAAGACTCCCCGTTCCACGCATGCATCAGCTAGAGAACTCAGGAGTAACGTCTCCAGCGTGTGACCCGGAAGCACACGCAGACTCATCACACACACACACACACACACACACACACACACACACACACACACGGCCCTCTGCTGGCGGCGGCTCCCGCCAAGGAGGGCCTTTTCTGCAGATTTTCTCTTCCGAGGCACGAACACAAATCCGCTGCCCCCACGGTCTGGACGGCCACTGTGGACGTCTCACCTGTCTGTTCAGCGTGATGGCGCTTGGCTGGCACTTGGTGCAGATGCCGTTGGGCCACGGAAGGTGCCCCTCGCACCCGGATTTAATCTTGCAACTGATGTTCTCCAGGGCAACAAACTTCCCCCTGAATAAGAAGAGGCAGCGTGATTAATTCACCATTCCAACGGGGAAACTTGAGCAGGGACTGGAAATCGCCCGTCGGCCGTCTTCCACCTGCGGCACATGGCTCTAAGAAGCTCAGCACGGGGCAGACGGCCGCGGCGGGGGAAGCGTGCTGCCATCACGGACTCCCAGCGCCCGTCCTGCGCGCGGAGACTGCGCGGAAATACTTGATTGCTTCCCTAGGAAAGGTCTCCGTTTTCCACGTCTGTCGCTAACACCCGTGAAGATTTTCAAGGTTACTGATAAACACCTATTGATCTAACCTGAGCCACTGACAGGAAACAAAGCTTGTTTTTAAGTTTCATCAGCAACACCTACATCATGGGTCCAGTGCTCACGCGTCTGGAAGAGACCCTGAATCACAGCAAGAAACCCTGACGAGGGTACCTCACAAAGGCACCTTCCACGGCTTCTGGCTGCAACCAAGACTGCCCAGCGAGGAAGCCAGGGTCCCACCCGATGTAGGGGGACGCGCACAGGTGCCTTCACCCTCTGCCAGTTTCCCACTCACAAACCGGTCCAGGAACTCGATCCTGTCTTCACAGGCCAACAGCACGCTGGCCTGTGGGCCCTGGCAAGCAATGACTGCCACCAGCCCACACGGGACCAGGAGCTGCCAATGTGCCCCCATGGGATACTGTGGCCTAGACCCAGACTGGTGGAAGGCTGACGGGTTTCAGCACAACGAATCCCTACTTGTTCCCTAGTCCAGAAAGTTCCATGGCTTACCCCACCGACAGGCAAGAATGGGTTTCTGGTAGGATTTTTTTTCTCATGGTCTAACTTTTTTAAAAAGCCATTTTAGGATGTCAGCAAGTTGTCAGAGAAAAACTATAATCAGGCCAACATGACATTCTTCACAAAATGTTGCTGACTTGGGTTCAGCCGCCATGTCCTCCTGCTGCACTGATGGGAATTATAAAATCATAGTATGAAGTTCATCACTTTCTGGGAAGGCGAACATATAGTCGTATAGCCAACAGAAAGGGCTCACGTAGGAAGTACCCGACATGGTTTAAAAGAAATCAAAATGCTCTCAGCCACTCTCCAGCCACTGTCATAGCCTGCGCTCGGGGAGCCAAGAGAAGGCCACCCCACCACCCATCTGGCCAAGCCTGCGGGCAGTTCCCGATGAGGCACCACGAGGCCCAGCCGTGGACGGCACCGTTGCTTCAGGCCCCGCGATGGCTGTGAAATCCAGCCGATAAAGAGGCAGGCTCTGGGGCAAAGGGCCGATGGGTGCCATGGGATAAGTGAGCTGAGATAACCACAAGGTGGTTCCGTTTTTCCAAAGAGCAGAGAACAAGCTCTGACCATCACATCTGACCTCATCCACCACCACATACAACCGAGTTGCCAGAGCACCACATCCCTGCGGGAAGGCTAGGAATATTCCCCGGGGGCCTCCCAGTGGCCACTGCCAGCCCAGCGTCGGCCCAACGCTCTGGGCGTCGGTCTCCACCCCTCTTTTCTAGAATCGGGGAAGAAGTCATGACCTCAATGCTCTGGGCCCAGACCCTGACCTTTGCTCGTCTCATTCCTATGCTCACAGGCTTGAAGCAACACCTGCCAGACACACAAGAGGGGCTTCTCACGCCAAAGCCACGTCGGCACAGCCTGACTGCGCTCAAGGTGCTTACTTGTCGGCCCCCCCGGTCAGCTTTCGGATGTAGGCGTGGAAGGACATGTGCTTCACAGGAGGTTCGAGATGGTTCAGGTAGTCCTCGTCAAATGGCTGCCGAAACACACACAGTCAGTACGGGCACGCACCTGCCGGCGTCTCGAGGCGCGGAGAGGCGGGCAGCCAAGCTTCTGCTGCACGCAGGGAGAGACCGAGCCAGGACCCGTACGGGGAAAGGAGAGAGGACGGGCGCTTGGGTCTCACTCATCATTCTAGGTTAGAACCAAAGGTTTCTCTGGGTACCAGTTATCTTTCCAAGATTAAAATGAATCTCTACTAAATACAAAATGCTCCAGGTCAAATATATACTAGGAAAGTTTAGGGGGGACAAAAAAGTAGCCCATAAGATGAAGAGGAGGCTCATGAAGAAAATCAGGTTGGCCTTGCTGCTGTAAATTCAGCATTAACGAGTTACCAGTCAGCAATATTATGGTAACTCTCAATCTCACCAGGACCAGTCGGTAGGAGGACGTGAAACTTGGGGAAAAGTAAATCAAAACAGTGACAAGCACAGAAACCGCCAGCCCCAGCTTTGTGTCAGGTTTTGAAAGGATGGCCCAGGGAGCCCACTACAAGCGCTGCCCCCCCATCACAGCGATGCGAACGCTTCGGTCGTTCGCCATCCACCCAGAAGGTCACTCCCATAAAGAAAGGCCCGTCCTCTTCAAGCAGCTCGCACTAGTGGGGATGCGAGGCCCAGGGCAACAAACGGATAAGTTCTGTTCCCCACTCCCGACCCGGCGCAGGGGCGCAGGGCAAGTCCAGACGCGCTCTGGCGAGCAGCCCCTCCCGCTAGCCCAGAACTTACGCTGCACGGACTCTCACCTCTAGCGGAACACAGTGCACGCATTTCCCCAAGGGGCCGTGTCGGCACCTGAGAGCACAGGGCGAGAGAGACACAGCAGTTAGTGTACCTGCTCTCCAGCAGCCGCCACCCAAGGTTCCCAAAATTGAGAACGAATGCTGTATGTATCCCATATTTCAGAGAGTATTTCCCTACCTCTGTGGGATTATTGTATTCATTTCTTTTCTAAAGATTTTATTTATTTGACAGAGAGACAGACAACAAGAGAGGGAACACAAGCAGGGGGAGAGAGAGAGGAAGACGCAGGCTCCCCGCTGATCAGGGAGCCCAACGGGGGGCTCGATCCCAGGAGCCCGGGATCATGACCTGACCTGAGGGCAGACACTTGATGACTGAGCCACCCACGCGCCCCTATTGTGTTCATTTTTAAGTAAACTCAACGCCCAACATGGGGCTCAAACTCACAAGCCCAAATCAGGGGTCGCATGCTCCATGACAGGTGCCCTATGTGGAATTATTTTAGATGGTACGTGAGCATTTTTATTTTAATATAGTTTAGGGGCGCCTGGGTGGCTCAGTGGGTTAAAGCCTCTGCCTTCAGCTCAGGTCATGATCTCAGGGTCCTGGGATCGAGCCCCGCATCGGGCTCTCTGCTCAGCAGGGAGCCTGCTTCCCCCTCTCTCTCTGCCTGCCTCTCTGCCTACTTGTGATCTCTCTCTGTCAAATAAATAAATAATAAAAAATCTTTTTAAAAAATTTTAAAAAAATAATAATATAGTTTAGTATTGACTTTGACTTGTATTTGAAAAAACTGCCCAGCATGTCAAACCTGTGATTCTATGGACATCAACTGCTTAAGATAACACTAAATAAAAGTAAAAGTGAATAGACTTAAAGCAGTGATTTAAATCGATGTTAAGTAAACGCTAAGGAAGTTGGGATGTGGACATGGCAAAAAACCTTGTCGGTGGGACAGAAGTAACTCCAGTTTGGAAAACACCCACTTTGTGCACGTTTTCGGAAAAGCACGAAGCTGCCAGGCTCTACGGGTCTTGGTGACTTCAGAAGAGAAGCTGCAGAAGCTCCCCACCTCCAAGGTGGCAGCACAATGTGCTCAGAGGAGAAGGGCGGTGACGGCTGGTGGGGAAGCCGAGCGGCCATCCCTTCGGGCTCAACAGGACCCTTTTCTAAATGAGGTCACAACTCCTGGATGTGTGTGCATCCGACACTTCAGAGTCTCCTAACAGCCAGGCTCTTACAGAGGGCAGGCCAGAACGCACGCACACGTGCACACTCTGAAAGAGTCTTAACGAAGCCTTGAAGACACTGATAGTGGAGGGAGCCGGCACGGGATCCCGGGGAGGAAATGCAAATGGAAGGGGCAGCCGCGGAGGGGCTCCGGGCCAGTCGCGGCCAGTCGCAGCAGAGCGCCATTCGGGGCTCTTTAACCTAAGACACGCAAGCTGCTAACACAGCACTCGGCATCCCCATCCCTCGATGTCAGCACCCCGCCGGGCCTACGGAGTGGCGCAGCTGCGCGAGGCCCTACTGCACACACAAGCCACCTTCACTCCGTCCGCGGCACTGAGTGCAGACTCAGGTGGCTCTAACGGGTTTCTTTAAGAAGAACCACAGGCGCGCTGTGGTGGCTCAGTCGGTGAAGCGTCTGGCTCTTGATTTCAGCTCAGCTCACAATCTCAGGGTCACGGGATCAAGTCCTGCACCCCACTCCACGTTCAGCAGGGCGTCCGCTCCGTTCTCTCTCCCTGACCCTCCCCGCCCACATGCTGTGTGCGCCAAGACAAAGAAATCTTTAAGATTTCTTTTAAAATTCTTTTTTTTTTTCATTTCATTTATTTATTTGAGACAGAGAGAGAGAGATCACAAGTCGGCAGAGAGGCAGGCAGAGAGAGGAGGAAGCAGGCTCCCCGCTGAGCAGAGAACCCGATGCGGGGCTCGATCCCAGGACCCCGAGATCCTGACCTGAGCCGAAGGCAAAGGCCCTAACCCACTGAGCCACCCAGGCGCCCCTAAAATTCTTAAAATTTAAAAAACTTAAAATTTTTTTTAAAAATAAACACTACAATATCCCCGATACAGAAAACGCACCCGAGCACAGGCGTTCCATGTAACGCCAGGAGGGGGCACGTACTCAAAGAAGGAGCAGCACGTTCAGCACACGCAGGGCCCGCGGAAGGAACGGGAAAAACGCGCCGTGGATGCGATGCTCGCTTTCCCGGCTGTATCCAACAAGATGGCCCGAACAGCACCTTGAGCTGGGAGGGGCCCGGTGTCGCCCCCTCCCTGCTTCCGGCTCCCGCCCCGCACACATGGCGGGCGAGAACTGCGGGAATGCAATGAGCTCAAGACTTGGTTTCAGTTCCCTCCCTTCTATCAAATCTCTGCTTTCCGAACACTTGAAAACTTTTATGAAAGTACACGTGGAACATACTTTGAGATTCACGCAACAAGAAAAAGCTGAGAAAATAACGAAGTGAAATTTTATCTGCAAGTAGACGGGTCAAACTCAAAGCCCGTGTTTCTTCAGTAGATAAACTGGGTGCACGAAAAACATCGCGCCTCTCGAGCCACTCAAGTCAGCAGAGCTGGGACGGAGCCCCCCCACTTACAGCTGCGGGTCGCGGCTTCTGTAAATCTTCCCGTCCTGCCTGCTGAGGTACTGGTCGATCTCATCCTCCACCACGCTGGGCGCGCCGCAGGCCTTCAGCCCCGGAGGGGCCGACGTCTCCATCTCCGAGGAGGGTCCGGCGAGGCTCGAGGGAAACAGGAACAGCAGATCCCCGTGCCTGTCAGACGACAAACACAGGGCAGGGCCATCCATCCGGGCACGGCCTAGGCGGCGCAGGCTGCTGCTCACCCTCAAGGGACGGCGACGTCCAAGAGGCAAACGCCAACTCCCTGAAAGCCTGAACGATGAGACCTCTGATTTTAAGAGGCCAGAACCGGCCCTTCGCATCTCTCCTATGCTCCCTAACATCCTAAAGGTCAGAGCGGGTTCTCTGTAACCGTGACGTACTTCCTTCTCCGACGGTAAAACATCCGTGTGCCCACCGGATTCCACACAGATGAAGTCTGGCCACGGCGTACACACCTGACCCGGAGGCGGCGTTCTTCCTACCTCTCGTGCCGGGACTGGCTCCCGCTTCCCCTCGCTCGTTCCTTACCGTTGCCCATTCGGCAGCCAGCGGCTCCGTCCACCGGGCACTCGGCCTCCCGCTTCCTTCTCCGTGCTCACACCCCCTCCCCGAGTGTGCGGACATCGCATGACGCTACTTGACAAAAATGAGACTATCAAAGACATACGGTTTGCATTTGCTTTTCTCATCCAACAATACCTCGCCCCGGATCCCTCCAAACACGGGTCTGAGTCTGATCAGTGCTCTGAACAGCAGCAGAGCGCTCGGCAGTAAGCCGACTCATCACTCACAGCAGCGCACCCACGCGGGCCGCCACGCGAGCTACCGACAGCTCCCTACCACCAAGAAAAGCACTCGAGGAAAGGCCCACGGACAGCCAGCTGTGCGGTTTCCCTTCTCCAGGCCGCACTTCCAGGAGTGGCCCTGCTAGATGGAAGGTTTTGTTTGTGATGTCGCCAATGCGCTGCTTTCCAAACAGGCCGCGCGATTCAGAGTTCAAACAGCAGCGTTTGATTTCTACCATTTCCGTTAAGTCATGCTCTTTCCTGGCTCAGCCACGCTGCTGACTCACGGCAGGACCCGGTAAGCAGAGCCAGACCAACGAGGCCCGAAGGCGTGAGACGCTCCCGCTTCCAAGTGCCCGACAGAAGCAGCGTGGGCTCCTGCACTCCTGCAACCTGAAATTCAACCGCAGTCTTGGAAGAAAAAGCTGCAGCACCACCACGTGGTAAATACCTAACTGCCGCCAACAACACACACACGGGAGGAAGAGCCCGCTGCAACCCTGACCCCACAAACCAAACGGGGGGCGGGCGGCAGGCCTTGAAAGCAAATGCCAAAGACAAGGGGCACAAAGAGGCTTGGCTATAGCTCTTCAATAGGTCCGTTCTCTCCTCTTTTTCCTTCCATAATTTAGGGGTGATAAAACTGCCAAACTCTAACTAGAAACTCCTGTTTCTAGCAACAGACCAGACATTCCTGAGCACCCTTCGGCTACAGAACACTCGGCCCAGTGGCTGAATCGGCTCTAACGGATGCTTGAGATGCACCGCGGAGCTCTAACGGACGTAAGGAGCTCCCCACAGGCCCAAACAACCCAGAGGAGCGCCCACAGGAAGGGCAAGAGAACACTGCCCTACAGGAGCCCTGAGCTTGGCTCACACGGGCGTTTTCCGGGCAACAGGAGGCGAGTCCGTGAGCCTGCCTACCTGCAGCAGGGTGCTGGGCCTGAGACGCCACATAAAACATCGCCAGCTGAAAACAGGAAGCAAGGAGAAATCCTGTCTTCCTGGACCCACCATGCAGTAGAGAAAACAGTCACCTCTGAGAGTCTGTACCCACAGGTCTGCTCTGCCCGCATCCAGGATGGAATTAGGGGTGCTACTTGGCTCCAGAAGCCCAAAGACAAAATTAACCAGAGGGCGTGCCAGGTCCACAGCGCCCCCTTGTGCCAAGCAGAAGCAAGTGCAAGCTTCCCAGCAGAAAAACCTCTGGCCTGCTGGGGACCCCACCCCCCGCCCAGCACCTTTGGCCAATGACAAGCTCGCGAATGTGCACGAGAGCCCAGCGACCACGCACAAGAACGGGCACACACACAATAACGGAGTTAGACAGCCAAGGATTTCAGATGTGGAAATGCAAGACACAAAATATAAACGTCTACAGGATGTTCAATGAAAACGGGATGGAAGGAGCACAAGCAACAAGAGGCCACCCAAAAGGACAGGGGCTTCTGGGAAGCAGGGTGGTAGGGGCCACAGATTTGGGTAAATCTTCCCAAATGCCCCTCATGCGGTCAGGCTAGACGATCAGCAGACAGCTTCGATTCCACTGGGGGGAGACACGCCACCTGAGACACCCCGAGGTGTGTGACGGGGGCCAAGGCAGAGCCCCAAGGAGCCCAGCGGCCCTCAGCGGAGGCCCAGGAAGCCAAAGTGAGAGCAACGCAGCCCCCATGAGCACACGGAGCTAACAGACGGGTATAAAAGAAATCAAATCAGATATTTTAAAAGTGAAAAATAAAATCCCTGAAACAGTAAGAGAATTGGACAGAAGCAATATTTAAAGAGATAATGGCCACAAATTTTCCAGACCTAATCTGCAGATAGAGAAAATACAATATCCATCACGTAGGATTAAACAAACAAACCAGGAACACACGCCTGGAGAAGTCAGAAACTGTAGGTCCCCAACAGAAACAGAAAATCTTAAAAGCAACTGAAGGGGAGACACAAGACCACCCAGGAGCAAAAAACAGAGCACAACAGACTGAAGTACAACCAGAGAGGCTGGTAAGTGGACAGAGATCACTGCTGAGCTCGAGAGGAGCACCACTCCCTCCTGCGGACCCGCGCCCTCAAGCACAGACCCGAGCTGGTCGAGAAGTAGGATGACCGAGCTGGTCGAGAAGTAGGATGACCGGGGCGCCTGGGGGCTCAGTCGTTAAGCGCCTGCCTTCAGCTCAGGTCATGGTCCCCAGGTCCTGGGATCGAGCCCTGCCTCGGGCTCCCTGCTTGGCGGGAAGCCTGCTTCTCCCTCTCCCACTCCCCCTTGCTTGTGTTCCCTCTCTTGTTGTCTCCCCTCTCTTGCTGTCTCCCTGTCTCTGTCAAATAAATAAAATCTTGAAAAAAAAAGTATGACAGCCGTCACTGGAAAGATCCACTGACGGGTGACTCAGGAAGACATGGCGGCCAAGCGCCCCCTCAGGCCAGCTGAGCCTCGCACCCTCTGGGTCCCGCCCCTCCGGGACAGCGCCCAGCACAGCACTAACGCCTGCCGGCCTTCTCTCAGAGGCCCCTGTGACTCCTCTGCTGGTGCGATCACGATGGTTTCATCTTCTTTTTTTTTTCTTTTTTTTTATTTATTAGAGAGCGAGAGACTGAGAATGAGAGGGGAGAAGGTCAGAGGGAGAAGCAGACTTTCCCGCAGAGCCGGGAGTCCGACATGGGACTCGATCCCGGGACTCCGGGATCACGACCTGAGCCGAAGGCAGTTGCTCAACCAACTGAGCCACCCAGGTGCCCGATGGTTTCATCTTCTGCAAGCCAGCCCCATGCAGGCCCCGTGCAGCCCCTTGCCGGGCCACTGCCACCGCCCGCAGACGTGGCTGGCGAGGCCCAGTACGCTTAAGTAGCTTACGCAGGCATGCCGCGCCGAGTGGTGTGATATGAACACGAGCCATGTAACCTGCGCCAGAAATGATTCTCAAGATGCAAAAGCTCTTTACAAGGAAAGGAAGGATATACCTCAGCCACAAGGGAAGCACATGACGTGAACAACGACAAACGACAAAAAGCTTTGACTAATTTCAGAGACAGGCAAGGTGCCCGACAAGTATTTGTTAAGGAACGACGAACGAATGCTATAACTGCCTATTTTTTCCTAGACGTACTAATTTGTGACCCTAAAAACGATCACACCGCCGGTCAAGACAGGTAAACAGGCACACGGCCAGCCGCCGGCAAAGCCCAATCAGGCCAGCAGTGGCCGCGGCAGCCACGCTGCCTCAGCCCCGACAGGAACGCCCCGAGCTCGCTGCTGGAACCCGGAATCACATCCGAAATCACGGATACACACGCAGGTGCGCCCAGACAAGTCGGACAGGAGGGAGCAAGCTTCTTCTGCAGAGAGCCCAGGAGTAAATCTCTTCGGCTCCGCAGGCCATCGGGGCCACGATCGCTCAGCTCCTCGCTGGTGGCAGGAGCGCGCACAGACGAACAATGCGGTTCCACACCAGCTAAACTACCAGAGCAGGCAGTGGGCAGAGGGCTTGACATCCTGGAAACCCCACTGACGTAACCCACCGCCTCAGAGGAGCACAGGGGGGCCACACCACCAAGAAATAACGTGTGGGCAACGGCCCCTCCTGGTCAGCAAGCAGTCCCGAGGCAGCACTGCACGCAGCTCTGTTCAAGGTCCCTACCTGCAGAGAGAGCTGAGTGTGCAGCTGCACACACTCCCCCCCGAACCCGTAACTCTCTCTCCTCAGTGACATATGGCCCAGGCTGCGAGTCAATCAGCTCAGCACAAAAGGAGCGGCACATTCGGCGTGACTGCTGACGACCCCACAGGAAATACGGTGGCGCCGAGGGGAAACCGGGCAGAGCCAAGCAGCCTCGCTGGGCCCTGCAGTCGTCCCCTCCCTGCACTTACTGGATTTTGAGGAGACTGAGGGATTTGGTCGACGATGCTGTGATCTCTCCAGTCTTGTTTCTATTGATGTAAACTGAGAAGCCGTTATTTTGGAAGCCAAACTCCTTTGCGACCTAAAACAAGCCCCAAAAAACAGATGTTGAAACAAAGATTTAAGTACCACTACTCTGGCCACATATATATCAGATGATACTAGAACAACGCTCACTAAATTTAGAAACTGTTCCTCGGGAACCAAATTTCTCTTGTGATTTTGCTCTCTTGTGAGGAAATTTGTACCGCCCACACAGATGTCAAGTAAAATGAGAAAAGTGGCCAAACATACAAAGCTCTGTGTAAGTGAGAAGGCTATGTGACACACTTAAGAGTCTGAGGCAAGTTGGGGCGCCTGGGTGGCTCACTGGGTTAAAGCCTCTGCCTTCGGCTCAGGTCATGATCTCGGGGTCCTGGGATCGAGTCCTGCATCGGGCTCTCTGCTCGGCAGGGAGCCTGCTTCCCCCTTCTCTCTGCCTGCCTCTCTGCCTGCTTGTGATCTCTCTCCTCTCTGTCAAATAAATAAATAAAATCTTTTAAATAAACGAACAAAAAAATGTCAATTGTAAAAACCCAATTCCAAGGGTACCTGGGGGGTTCAGTCAGTGAAGCATCTGCCTTTGGCTCCGGTCATGATTTCAGGGTCTGGGATCGAGTCCAGGGAGCCTGCTTCTCCCTCTACCCTTCCCCCCTGCTCATGTTCTTTCAAATAAATAAATCTTTAAAAAATAAAAGAAAAAAATTCCAATTTTGAAACCTAAGAGAAGAAAAACAGAAGTGACGAATGGTGCCCCCAGTCCGTCCTGACCACGCCAGGCCCTGCGCGAGGTGCCACGAACACTCACTCCCTGGCTTCACAGTAAGCAGTCCCAAGTGCCAGCCCCGTCCTGGATGCTCAGAACACAACAATGAATTGGAAAAGACAAGGTTCCTGCCACTGGGGACCTCAGCATCAGATGGGCGAGAGAAAGCTAAGAGATGAGACCCAGAGGTGCAGGTAAGTAACAGGTAGGAAAGGAAGAGAGGGCAGCACGAGAGAGGCCACTCCAGAGAGGAGGACAGAGAAGGCCCCTGAGGAGCACGTCTGAGCAGCGCCCCAGAGAAAGAGACTTGGGCTGCGACTCCTGAGCTGAGAAAGAACAGCACAGGCAAGAGGAGCAAGCACAAAGGCCGAGGGGCGGGAAGGGGTTGGGAAGAGGGAGGCCAGTCAGGCCAGAGCCCAGCAGGCAAGAAGGAAAGCGGTCGGAGACAAGAATGGTGAGGCAGACAGGACCGTGTGGGCCAGGAGGAGTCTATATTCCAGCCCAGGAGCCGTGGAAGCCACAGTGGCTGACGGCAAGGGGTGGCTGAGCCGCCAGGCTTACTTCTCATTGCCACTCTGCTGAAGGTGGAAAGAGTAAACAGGAGAGCCAGCTGCGCAGCCCGGGGGAGATGGGCTCGGTCCAGGCCAGGACAGCGGAGATGGAGAGAGGAGCATACCTTCCAACTATTATAAGCAACAGCCCTTGCTAATGGGGGAATGGGGCAGAATGGAGTGAGGGAAAGAAGGACATCAGCGCAGTGTTCAAACTTCTGGCTTGAGACCCGGGGGGTCAGGGAAGACCACACCGGTAAGGGAGCATGGAAGAGGGTGAAGGAGGAGGAAGACTGCAAGAAAGGCCAGGTCTTCCCTTCAACAGCGACTAAGGTGGTGCCCAGCACTACCGGGAAGGCACCAGCACGCAGTCAGCATCCGAGTCTGGGGCCAGGAGACGAGTCCAAGTTGTAGCTTAACGTTCAGGGGTCAACAGAGTAGAGGCCAACACATGAAGAGACGAGGAGTCTCAGCAAAGAATCAAACGATAAGATGGAATCACATGGAAATTCTACAACAGAAAACAGTAACTGAAATGGAAAACACTGGATGGCCTTATCAGCAAATGGGAGATGGCAGCAGGAGGAGTCGATCAGCCTGAAGACAAATTCCGAGAACCTGCGCAATCTGAAGATGGAGATTTTAAAGAAAAATGAAGAGAACCTTAAGAACTCCTAGGACAACATCGAATGATCCTAAGGACAATAAAATAAGGAAAGGAATGAAAAGTATTTGAAGAATGAATGGTTGAAAACCTCAAAGGTGATGACAAACAGAGTAACAAATCCAGGAAGCTCAGCAACCCCCGAGCGGAGTACATAAAAAAATGATCCCTTGGTGCGAGCGTCAGGGTCAGACCGCTGACAGCCAGAGATCAATGGAGACCAGAAGACAATGGAATGACACCTTCAAAGTGCTGAGAGGGAATAAAAATCTGTCAACTCGGATTTCTGTATCTGGCAAAAACACCCTCTGCACACAAAGGCAAACTGAAAACACTTTCAGGCCAATAAAACCTGAGGGAGTGCGTCAGCAGCCTCCACTCCAGTAACCGCCGGGAGAGTTCTTCAGACTGCCGAACAAGACACCAGATCTAGTCAGGCCCAGGGAAAATACTGGAAGAACACCTAAGAGAGACTAGGACAAGAGCTCTCAACCACACAGTCTGAAACCATCACATTAAATGTTCTGTGATTGGTTTTCATATTTTTTTTTTTTACAGATTTTATCTATTTATTTGACAGACAAGAGAGAGATCACAAGTAGGCAGAGAGGCAGTCAGAGAGAGAGGGGGAAGCAGGCCCTCCGCCGAGCAGAGAGCCCGAAGCGGGGCTCCATCCCAGGACCCTGAGACCATGACCTGAGCTGAAGGCAGAGCCTTTAACCCACGGAGCCACCCAGGCGCCTCTGTGATTGGTTTTCAAAAGAGAACTACAGTCAACTACACTTGAGTAATTAATTAATTAATTAATTAATTAAGAAATCCCTTAAGGAGGGGTTGCCATGAGAATTCTGACAGAGACAGCACAGGTCAGGAATGAGACTGGAGAGGAGCTCTGCATGCTTCCCTGAGTCAATGAAATACCATTTCTGCCTAGTACTACCTGTTGCTTTACAGCCAATATCTCCTTTGATATGGAATTATTGGTAAAACCTACTATTTATTCACTATGAGAAAAAAACTTGATTTAATGATTGGCTTTACATATTAACCTCATTTCCTACTGATTTTAAATAAATGGATTACAAGTAACTCCATCTTGTCATTCAGAAATTCTCAAAGTGATAATAAGATATGGTCCTTAAGGGCCGCCTGGGTGGCTCAGTCATTAGGCGTCTGCTTCTGCTCAGATCATCATCCCAGGATCCTGGGATGGAGCCCTGCATCGGGCTCCCTGCTCTGCGGGAAGCCAGCTGCTCCCTCTCCCACTCCCCTGCCTATGTCCCCTCTCTTGCTATCTCTATGTCCAATAAGTAATTTTTTTTAAATCAAAAAAAAAAAAAAAAAAGAAGAAGAAGAAGAGAAAGGGAAAGGGAAAGAAATGATCCTTAATCAAGATTTGGGGGCGCCTGGGTGGCTCAGTTGGTTGAGCGACTGCCTTCGGCTCAGGTCATGATCCCGGAGTCCCGGGATCGAGTCCCATATCGGACTCCCGGCTCTGTGGGAAGTCTGCTTCTCCCTCTGACCTTCTCCCCTCTCATTCTCAGTCTCTCGCTCTCTAATAAATAAATTAAAAAAAAATCTTAAAAAAAAAAAAGATTTGGGGCACCCGGCTGGCTCAGTTGGTGGAGTGTATGACTCTTGATCTTGGGGTGGTGGGTTTAGGCCCCAAGTGGAGAATAGGGATTACTTAAAAAATTTTTTTAATTTTTTAAAAATATAACAAAAATAAAATAAGACTTTATATCAAATGAACTTACAGTAAGTAATTGATATCATGTTTTTTCCCAAGCTAAAAGTGGCATTAAGAAAATAAAGCATCAGCAAATAAAGACCATGAAATTTATATTCCCAACTGCAAAAAAGTTAAGACTAAAGACTAAAAATAATGTCTTCGATTTTTCTCTGAAATAGCTTAGATATAAACTGAAATTAACCAATTGTGGCATTTCAGCTATTCTGCAAACGCATCGTGTTTTCCTGTACCCAACACCCTCCAAGCTATTTCCAAAAACAAGTGTGAGCTTCCTGAAACCTACCACATTACTCCCAGGATGGAAGGGGTTTCCGAAATGGGGCAGGGTTGTCGTGGGGCCAGCCCTTTGGATAAAGGTTAAGTTCCCTGGGACCACATGACCAGAGTTTATGCTCCCTATAAGGACTGAGATATAGCTGCCATTTTTTTTTATAACTTATTTATCTTAGAGAGCGCACGTGTGCACACACAAGAGCGCACGGGGGAGGGGCAGGAGAGAGACTCTCCAGCAGAATCCATGCTGAACGCAGAGCCCAATGATCTGAGCCGAAACCAAGAGTCAGCCGCATAACCGACTGCACCACCCAGGTCCCTCCAAATGCATTTTCAAATATGACAGCCAGCATCAGTGCTCCACATGTGGAATCCTACTTCTGAGATACAGAAAGAGATGTATTACTTTTTTATGCTACTCCCATGAACATAACTGTGTCTATGAACTTTTGAGTTCTTTTTTTTTTTCTTTTTAAAGATTTTATTTATTTGACAGAGACACAGCAAGAGAGGGAACACAAGCAGGGTGAGTGGGAGAGGGAGAGGCAGGCTCCCCGCCAAGCAGAGAGCCCAACTTGGGGCTTGATCACAGGACTCTGGGATCATGACCTGCGTGGAAGGTAGACACTTAACAACTGAGCTACCCAGGTGCCCCTGAACTTTTGAGTTCTTTATCTAAAGATACAGGAATCGAACACAGACAGAGCACTAACCACTTAAAAAAGTTTAGCAAATTCTCACAAAACCATCATTAAAATCTTAAAAATGGGGCACCTGGGTGGCACAGTCAGTTGAGTGTCCAACTCTTGATGTCAGCTCAGGTCATGATCTCAGGGTCAGGAGACTGAGCCCTTCAGAGTCTGCTTAAGATTCTCTCCCTCTGGGGCCCCTGGGTGGCGCAGTTGGTTGAGCGACTGCCTTCGGCTCAGGTCATGATCCCGGAGTCCCGGGATCGAGTCCCACATCAGGCTCCTAGCACCATGGGGAGTCCGCTTCTCACTCTGACCTTCTCCCTTCTCATGCTCTCTCTCACTCTCTCTCTTTCCTAATAAATAAATAAATAAAAATCTTTAAAAAAAAAAAAAAAAGATTCTCTCCCTCTCCTTCCCCATCCCGACCCCGCCCCAGCACACTCTCACGGTCTTTCTCTCTCAAATAAATAGATCTTTAAAATCTTAAAAATGTTACATTCACACCTGAGGTAAACTTTCCAGTGTATAACTGATGTAATAAAACCAGAAATGCAGTATGGAATAAAATTGATACACTTATAACTGAAGGTAACACGAAAGAATAATAGGATTCCATTCATGTAAAATTCAAAAGCAGGCAAAACTACAATTCAGGGTTTAGGAATGCACACTGAGGTGGCACAACACAGAAAAGGGGGGAGCCACCCTCGTCAGCGCAGGAAGGGGGTGAGGAGTGGGCAAGGCTGTCCGACTCTGCAGCGCCGGCTGTGGCCCTCCATGACCTAAGTGTTTGCTTCGCCACCCATCATTTGTTCCTATCTTTCAAGCATTTCTTAGTATGTATTTTACTTCATGGTAAAAATAAATAAATAAGTAAACATATAGAGAAAGGAGCAGGTCACAGACGGCGGAGGTAGATTAGGCCAGGCCAAAAGCCATCCTCCAGCCAGAGGGGGTGCGTGGCAGCAGCAGCCTGACAGAGTGCCTGAGGCAGGGGCGCAGCCCCGAGAACGCCCGGTCCCTGAGGTAGGGGATGATGAGGCACAGGGTGAGCAGCACAAGGTGGCCTCAGAAGAACCAGCGACTCTCAAACTCCATGAGATGGCCTCAACGTCACCATCTCTTCATACCTGCAAACAGCAATTCCTCGGGCAGCTTGACGCCGCGCAGTAAAGTGGGGTCGAGGCCATCAGATGTGGGGGCCAGCAAGCTGGAGCCAGCACGTTCACAGTGGGCAACACACTGTCTGTGAGGGAGCAGGAGGGCCACGGCAAGCCCACTGATGCGTACGCACAGCCAAACTACTAACTACTGAAGATGAGTGTGACCCACTTCATAAGATACCCGAAGCGGTCGTAAAGACACAAAAGGGGAGAGTAGATACCGCAGACTGCGGATGGAGGAAAAAGGAGGCGCTGTTGTTTAACAGTTTCAGATGTGCAAGATGAAAAAGTTCTGGAAGCGGATGGTAGTAATGCCTGCATGATCAGAATGTACTTCCACGATGGGACCGTAGACGTAAAGATGGCTCAGGCCAAGGGCGCCCGGCTGGCTCAGGTGGAGAAAGCATACAACTCTTGATCTCAGGGTTGTGAGTTCAAGCCTCAGGGCGGGTACAAGATTACTCTAAAAATTGGTTTAGATGACAAATTTTATGTTATACTTTTTTTTTTTTATTTAAAAAATCTCTACACCCAATGTGGGGCTCAAACCCATCCCCCAAGATCAAGAGTCGCAAACTCTACTGATTCAGCCAGGCTGGCCCCCCTGTTATGTGTTACTTATTTCTTTTGGGACAAAGAGAGAGAGCGAGCGAGCTGGGGGAGAGGGAAAGGGAGAGGATCTCAAGACGACTCCACACCCAGCTCAGATACCAACTTGGGACTCAGGCTCACAACCCTAAGAACATGATCTGAACCTAAATCAAGAGTGGGATGCTTAACTGAATGAGACACCCAGGCCCCCCTGTTATGTGTTATTTAAAAAATACAAATCTACATTTACTGACATAAAATGATTCCTTAACTTATTGTCAGAGACAGCACACACCCCCGAGGGGTCCTTAACTTATTGTCAAGTGAAAAACAGTAGGACTACAAATTATTCTAACATCCCTAGGAAGGATGCATCTTGGGAACAATAATGTGCCCCAGTGCTTGCCTGTGGGGCAGCAGGGCATACAGGTGACCGCCTGGGCACACAGAAACCTGTCATCCAGGTAGCACGGCTGGACACCTGTAATCCCTCGATGTTTCTGTCAAACAAGCCATTTAATGATCAAACATGGAAAAAAACAGGATTTGGGGTTGTCAGGCCCAGAGAGAAACCCAGTGTGTGCACCTGCAGAACAGGTGCTGGCGGCCAGCACTGAGCCTCCTGCCAGCGTGGACGATGACCCTCTGCGGGCGCATGCACAGCGCCAGCCAAAACGAAAACTGGCTCAGAGGGGGCACACCCTGAACGTGACACAGTAGGGAGATGCTACTCAATTGATTTCACTTAGATTTTCTTTCTCATGTATGCATAAGAATAATACATGATTAAAATAAATTTCCAAATAAGTCCAAAAGAACACTTCATCTAAGCATGAAATCTAAATGACAAAGAAAAAAAATGACAAAGGAAAGCAGGTGTGAAAGCATTTTTCTCTTTCCTAATCGTACATAAACATTCCTTCTTAAACTCAATAATATCTTAGGTTTGATGAAATACAGCAATAGTACAGCACACCACCATGTTGGCAAAAGTCTGTATGCACAAGTATGTGTGTGCACACATGTGGGCACTAAAGATATGCTATGGTTTGTTTTTAATCTATTATGTTTTTTTAAAGATTTTTTATTTATTTGACAGGAGAGATCACAAGCAGGCAAAGAGGCAGGCAGACAGAGAGGGGGAAGCAGGCTCCCCGCCGAGCAGAGAGCCTGATGCGGGGCTCGATCCCAGGACCCTGAGACCATGACCTGAGCCGAAGGCAAAGGCCCTAACCCACTGAGCCACCCAGGCGCCCCTGATCTATTATTTTTTAAAGAGTTTATTTACTTATTTGTCGGAGAGTATGCACGTGCACAAGCAAGGGGAGTGGCAGGCAGAGGGAGAAGCAGGTTTCTCACCGAGTAAGGAGCCTGACGTGGGACTCGATCCCAGGACCGCAGGATCATGACCTGAGAAGGCAGACGCTTCACTGACCGAGCCCCTCAGGCACCCCAAAACATGCCATGATAATGGTTATTTCTGAATAAAAATAATGAAATTTCAAGTGATTCTTACTTGCTTCTTTATACTTTCCTGAATTGTTTCAGCCTTTCATAATTAATGCATATTATCCTTATAATCAGAAGAAAGGACTTTCATTTGAGGGAAACGTATTTCAGAGTAATAAACAATAATCTCCTCTAAGCAGTAATTACTGGGCTGGTGATGGCTTCAGAGACCAAGTGGTCAAAAACAAACTACAGGGCGCCTGGGGGGCTCCGTCAACCCCGGGGTCCTGGGGTCGAGGCTCACATCAGGCTCCTTGCTCAATGGGGAGCCTGCTTCTCCCTCTGCCTGCCACTCCCCCTGCTCATGCTCTCTCTCTCTCGCTCTGACAAGTAAATAAATAAAATCTTTAAAAAAGCAAAACAAACCACCCAACCCCAACTCTTCCAATGACTGGCTGTCATTCTGTGTCTCCCTGTGTGAGGCAATCATGAACTACCGAGAAGGAAATACAAGCATTTTAGAAATACTATTGATGCAAATAAAAATGAGAACTACAATGTCACATTATTATCTCTGAAACCTTCTGAATTTAACCTGTTTGACCACTCTACATTTGATATCTAGCACACAAGCCTCAAGCTAAAAACAAAATCATATTCCTACATGGTTATTACAAATATAAGTTTAAGAAATTTCCCTATCGGGCGCCTGAGTGGCTCAGCTGGTTAAGCAACTGCCTTTGGCTCGGGTCATGATCCCGAAGTCCCGAGATCAAGTCCCACATCGGGTTCCCAGCTCCACGGGGAGTCCGCTTCTCACTCTGACCTTCTCCTTCTCATGCTCTCTCTCACTCTCTCTCTTTCCTAATAAATAAATAAATGAATGAATGAATGAATGAATAAATAAATAAAATTAAAAAAAAAAAGAAAGAAATTTCCCTATCAGGGGCACCTAGATGGCTCAGTTGGTTAAACAACTGCCTCTGGCTCAGGTCATAATCCCAGGGTCCTGGGATGGAGGCCCTCGTCCAGCTCGCTGCTCAGTGGGGAGCCTGCTTCTCCCTCTCCTCCCCACTTGTTCTCTCTTTTAAATAAACAAATAAAATTTGAAAACAAAACAAAGAAAAAAAGAAAGAAAGAAAGAGAGGAAGGAAGGAAGGAAGGAGGGAGGGAGGGAGGGAAGGAATTTCCCTATCAGAAGCATCTGGGTGACTCAGTCGGTTAAGTGTCTGCCCTCAGGTATGATCCCAGAGTTCTGGGATCCCTGCTCAGTGGGGAGTCTGCTCCTCCTTCTCCCTCTCTCCCTCTCCTGGCTTGTGCTCTCTCCTCTAATAATAAAATCTTTAAAAATGATAATAATAATAATAATAAATTTCCCTATCAAAAAAAGAAAGAAAAGAAAGATTTCCCTCCCGCAAACCCTCAGAGAAAAAAAAAACTGCGCGCAGTCCTCTGATGCCTGGTGTTTATCCACATAATTGTGTAAGCAATAGCTACTTGATGCTTCCTCCCTGTCTCAGATGATCTCTCGTGAATTCCAGCATGCACCATACCCGAGCACCATGTCTAGGAGCAAGCTGGCCACAGTCGGTGGTTACTCAAAGAGTAAAGAGTAGGAAATTACAAATTTCTTAAAGACTCAGAGACCATCCTCTCTGGTGTCTACTGCACCTAATTCTTATAAATATGGCCCCACGAGCAGCACTATGGCAATCATGATAGCAACTAACTTTAGGAACCAAATTTCCCAAATAAGTGTTGTGGTTTCACTAATGGATCGCAACCCAGTGATCCCTGGCAAATCTCCTTACTTCCTAGGCCTTCAGTTTCCACCTTTGTGAAAATAAAAGGACTGGACTCCATGACACCTAGGATCCCCTCTGGCTCTGACAGTCTCTAACCCCACAGCTTGTATGTACTTATGAAAATGAGAAATAGCACTTATTATTACAAAGGTAACACTAGTTGGCAACAGATTCAAATAACACAGACCATAAAGAGTAATGGTTGGCAAACTTTTTCTGGAAAGGGCCACACGGTAAACATTTTCGGCTCGGCGAGCCATACAGTCTCTGTCACTACTCAGCTCTGTCGCTGGCGTGCAAAAGCAGCCAAACAATAACTACACCAGTGAGTGTGGCTTTGTTCCGATAAAACTTTATTTACAAAAATAGGGGCACCTGAGTGGCTGAATCGGTTAAGCGACCAACTCTTGGTTTCGGCTCAGGTTATGATCTCAGGGTCATGAGAACGAGCCCCGCAATGGGCTCTACGCTTAGCTCAGAGTCTGCTGGATATTCTCTCTCCCTCTGCTCCTCGCCCTGCTCCTGCAACTAAGTAAATAAATAAAATCTTAAGAAAAAAAAAAAAAAAAAAAAGGAGGTCGGGGAACTGAAATCCGTGTGCCAAGGGGAAAAAGAATAGGAGGTCATCCCATGAGCCATAGTTTGCTCATGTCTGCTATGAAGTATAAACCAAAAGCAACTCCTTACTGCAGAGCTCTCCTCCCAGGGTTACCCTTCAGCCTGGCTGTGCTCCTTTACATTGCATTCTGTAAATTCATAACAGATTTATGTATGTGGCTCTCATTTTCTTTCTATTTATTTATTTGAGAGAGAGAGAAAACACGCACTCATAGGCAAAAGAGGGAAAAGGAGAAAAGTAGACTCTGTGCGAAGCAGGGAGCCTGATGTGGGGCTTGTTCCCAGGACCCTGAGATCATGATCTCATGAGCTGAGATCAAGAGTTGGACAATTAACTGACTGAGCCACCCAGGCACCCCCTGTGCCTCTTTTTTTTCCAGTTTACTAATAAAGTGTGACTAGGGCGCCTGGGTGGCTCAGATGATTAGGTGTCTGCTCAGCAGGGGGGTGTGGGGAGTCTGCTTCCGCCTCTCTTCCCTACTCACGTTCTCTCTCTGAAATGAATAGGTAGAATCTTAAAAAAAAAAAGAATAAAGTGGGAATTACTCTATACATGTTTTTAACAATTTTCCTTTGACAGACAATTCAAGTCTTTCACTGTCTAATTTTTCCAATTTTTCACTCCCCTAAGTACTAGTCTCACAAAATACTTTTACAGGCACCATCTTTTTGGCCACCACAGCAGTACGCCATGGTCAACTGTGACACATCGTGACCCTGGATCCATCCAGCCGTGGCAGAGAAGAGCAATGCCGGGAACTGGGCAGGGAGTGGGCAGAGTCAGGGGCAGGCACAGACCTTGGGGAGGGAGTAGTAGGAGAGGATGGAGATGCGAATACCCAAGCTACCGCTACCTTTTTCAAAAACGCTGCAGCTGTTTCTCTCTTTGTGGCTGTGATCCGCTTCACCCCATCTGGGGACTGGACACGAATTATCTGTCACAAATGAAACAAGGTGGTTACCACACAGACCAGTAAGTTCCTAACCGATTACTGAGACTAACACCTGCAGTCTTTCAGCATCTGGGTCACCGAAACTTAGAGCCAAACCTCACCCTTCCCCGAGCAACACCCCGGTATTTCTAAAGGATGAAGGAGAGGTATGAGATTCATCAACCGATGCAGAGACATCCTGAGAGTACTGCCCTAACTCTCAACTCTGGTCATTTCACTCAGAAAAATTTTTAGCCATTATTTACAAGGAATATATGTGAAACACTTTGTTTCCTCTTCAGATTTACAAAAACAACAACACAACAGCAAACAAAACAAAACAAAACAAAACAAACGCCTTCATGAATCATGAATGACTGGGTTCTTTAAAAAAGATCTCACTTTGGGGGCTACTGGCTTGCTCAGTTGGTAAAGCATCCAACTCTGGATCTTGGGGTTTTGAGTATGAGTCCCTCTTTGGGTGTAGAGATAACTTAAAAAATAAATAATTTAAAATGCATCTGATTAAAGAAATAATAAAAATAAAAAATAAAAAAGATCTCACTTTGTCCTAGAATCTATATGCAAAAATTAGAATGATCTAAAAGAATCATAGGATATCTTCTAATTTGTTATCTAATTGTTCTTACCTTCTTCTAATTGTTATTACCTTTAATAGAAAAACTAAAAGGTGTTTACATCATGGGTTTTAAAAAATTACTTTTATGGCAAGCCTGAAATGGTTGGCAGGCCTGGAACACAAAGAGCATCACCTTCTAGGACTTGATTTTTATTCAAAATCCTTCTAAAATGAGTTACTATGTCTGGCCAACTGTACAAGTTCCTGCTTTCGTCAGGGAGCATGAAAAGGCATGTCCTGCCGAAAACAAGACAGACGATGCTCCAACCACCTGAGGGGAAGAAAGAAAGACAGGAATACACCACCAAGTACTCATGGTGGTTTCTCTTCTCAGCCAGTACCGCACCGTGCACTGTACTGAAAACAAACACTTAAAAAAAAAAAAAAAATCAAATACGCTTTACACATGAAAAATGTCACAAGCCGTTTTTTTTTTTTTTTAAGATTTTTTATTTATTTATTTTATTAGAGAGAGAGACTGAGAATGAGAGGAGAGAAGGTCAGAGGGAGAAGCAGACTTCCCGCAGAGCCGGGAGTCCGATATGGGACTCGATCCCGGAACTCCGGGATCATGACCCGAGCCAAAGGCAGTCGCTCAACCAACTGAGCCACCCAGGCGCCCCACAAGCCGTTGTTTTTAAAAAAAGATTAGCACCGGGGTGCCTGGGTGGCTCAGTCAGGGAGGCCTGCGACTCTTGATTTTGGACTGTGGGCTCAAGCCCTACGTTGAATGTACAGAGGACATAAAAAAAATCTTAAAAAAAAAAACAGAGTTTTGGGCGCCTGGGTGGCTCAGCGGGTTAAAGCCTCTGCCTTCGGCTCAGGTCATGATCTCACGGTCCTGGGACCAAGCCCCGCATCGGGCTCCCTGATCAGCAGGGAGCCTGCTTTCCCCTCTCTCTGCCTGCCTCTCTGCCTACTTGTGATCTCTTTCTGTCAAATAAATAAATAAATATCTTTTTTAAAAGTTTTAATTTAAAGAAAAAAACAAAAAAAAAAGAATAAAAAAAATTTAAAAAAGATTTCAGGGCGCCTGGGTGGATCAGTCAGTTAAGCAGCTGCCTTCGGCTCAGGTGATGATCCCAGAGTCCTGGGATGGGCTCTCTGCTCAGCGGGGAGTCTGCTTCTCCTTCTGCCTCTGCCTGCCACTTCCACGGCTTGTACTCTCTCTCCCTGACAAATAAATAAAATCTTAAAAAAAAAAAGATTTCACTGATACATGAGAAAACGCCACAATGGCTTTTGATCAACTGTCCACTTTTACCACACAAGATAAGATTAATCCGGATTTTCCTTAAATAGTTTGACTTTCTCATTTTCTACTTTCACTTGACTGAAAAGGCTCTGCCCTGATACTGTTCTCAATTTTTAAGATTGTCTTGGATAATCCTTATGAAAATCCAATTGTTAAGGCATAAACTATCTTCTATCTTTTTGCTTTCTGACTACATCTGTTTAACTTTCTTGATCATCAGTAAGGAGTACAAGTACAAATTCTTCTGATTTCACTCTGGATTCAAGACCTAGAAAAATGTCTTCATAATATACACAGCATGGGCACCAGCCAATTATTTCCACTCTTTTCGGAAATGTCTCCCACACGGCAGCACGTTAACAAGAGCTTGGTTTCTCTGTGGGAGATTTCGTGACCGGTCCTTTGACTGTTCACTCCACACTCCTTGAGGAGCTAAAGGCCCGGCTTCCGTGTTTCTGGAGGGTTCTAACGCTTAAGAAGTCATCTTCTTTGATCACCTACAACAGAGCATGGCGGTCCAGGGTTGTCGATGGAACCCAGTATTTAACTCCGACAGACAAACGCAGGTTGTACTGAGGGGAGTCCTTGCTTGGTGTCTGACACAGGCTACAAAATAAAATCCTCCAGAAGAGGCAGACCTGGCAACACAGACACACAGCCTCCAGGTTACTGAGGTCGCCATTCCTAAGAAAACGAGCCTAGAAAACTTCTTGGGAGAGTCGAAGAGTTGGCAAGACAAAAACCAGTTACGCAGGACAGAATCCGAGGAGAGCCAGAGCCAAAGCTACGGGGAAGCACCCAGCCTTGTATACACAGCAGCGGAAGAACAGCCTTTTCTAAACCTCGTTTGTCCGTGGCCACTCCAACCAACAGTATTAGAGCAAAGAGAAACCCTGAAAGTAGATTTATCTGGACTCAGCCTCTAATCCTTTTCTAGAAGTCTCCAAGGACTATCTTGTTTTAAAAGGAGTCACTCTCTTGAGTTTCTCTTGAGCCATTTATTCCCTCTGCTCATCCCCAGGCTGGGGAACAGGGAAGAGACACCCGGGTCCCGGGGGGGGGGGGGGGGGGGGGGG
>CM052804.1:994806-1050878 GCA_028533885.1 Nasua narica | reverse complement strand
CCTGTTCACTCTCCCAGACACACTTACTTCCGCGAGGAAACCTGCCACAAGAAAACGCAGGACTGTTCGGGCTCTCATTTTCCCGGGCTTCCTTTACTTTAAGGGGGACGGGGTGAGGGGGACGTGGCAACTCCTAACTTCAGGCACAACGCCGTCAAGCTCCGTCTCAAACAGGCAGCTGTCACACCGTCCTCGCCAGCCGGGGACAGAAGGCGGCCGCGGCCGGGGCGCCCCTCCTTACAGACCCCGGCGGCCGCGAGGCCCCCGGACACAGTGCTGTCCGCGCGGGGCCTGAGCCCGGCTGGGGCGCGCCCCGGGTCCGACGGCCCGCACCCCGGCCCGGCGGAGCCCGCAGAGCCCGCGGAGCGGCGGGCCGGACGCCACGAGCCCGGGCCGGGAGGCCGCCGCCCCACAGGCCGCGCCGGTAAATCTGCTGCCTCATGCCGGCGCCCCGCTCCCGCTCCCGCTCCCGCCCCACTCACGATGCTCTCGGCCATGGCGGCCGCTCCCGTCTCCGGGCTCGAGCCCCGGGCCGCCGCCACCGCCGCCTGCCGCCCCGCGGGCCTCGAAGCCCCGGCCTCAGCCCCGGCCCCGGCCTCCCGCCGCCGCCGCCACCGCCGCTCCAGCTTCGCCGCCGGTCGCCACCGCCGCGCGACGTCCGGCGCCTCGCCCAACGCGCTCCGCCGGCCGCGCAGCCCCGAAACCGAGTTCCGGCGGCCCAACGGCCCGCGCATGCGCAGGCGGGGCGGCGCCGGGCCCGCGGCGGGGGGAGGGCGCGCGAGGAGGGGGGTGGCGGGCGCGCGCACGAGGGGGGGCGGGGGCGCGCGAGTTCCCGAGTTCCAGGAAAGACACTTTATTCGTGACCCGCGCTTCTTTCTGAAGCTCCTTTCTGAATTTCTGCCTAGAAATCCAGGCAACGCTGGAAGGTCCGAGGAGAAACAAAAGCGAGCGTCGCCCTCGCCCAGAAATCATCGTCGCTGGGTTATAATTGGGGGGACTTGAAGCCCTAGGTCTTGCGGGTCACCTGCACGTAGAGGGATCATTTCAGGACAGTGACGTCACACCGTCATGGTGTGAAAAAGGAAAGAAGCGTTTCCCTGGATCTAACACGAGAGAAACAACTGGATTTAAACTGCATTTCAGGGCCCTTCCCTGCCCCGGACGCGGCCCCTCCTGAGACCTGCTCCCCACCCCCACCCCCACCCCCACCCCACCCCCACCCCCACCCCACCCCCACCCCCACCCCCACCCCCACCCCCGGCCGGTGACTTGGTTCCAATGCTTGGCTCCAGTGCTTAGCTGTCAGCCTCTTGTAATTCTTGCTAGTTTCCAACGGGGAGCTCCCCGCCCTCCTGTTGCCCCAGGCCCTGCAAATGCTGTAGCGGACCTTCCCGGAGACTGTGGGGAAAAGTCACCAAAACGCCTAAGAGGCCACGGGTCAACTCCATATTGTAGTTATGTATCTCCTGTGCTGGAAAAGTCACCACCCTCGTTTCCTCCCCCTCCCCACCCCTCAGCTTCCGGGGTTCCATCGTCTCAGTTTCAGCCCCCAGTCCCGCTTGCCTGTTCATCCCACCCACAAGTATCTATCAGGGAGCCCGCAGGGCTCACGCTGGGAATAGGGGAGAGACCGGGAACCTACCAGCAGGAGGCAGCTTGCAAACACATCCAATATGTAAGTATGCCAGGCCAGCAGAGGACAGAAACGGGGGGGGGGGGGGGGGGGGGGGGTGACAGAGGCTATTTTACACAAGATGGTCAAGACAGACCTCTCTGAGGAGACGAGGTGTGAGCAGGTCCCAGATAAAGTATCTGAGGGAAGAGTGAAATAGGAGGAGGGAAAAGCACGTGCAAAGGTCCTGGGACCAGGAAGTGCTGGGTGCTCCAGGAACAACAAGGTGCCTGGCATGGATGCATGGATGGAGGGTCTTGAGTGGGGGCAGAGGAGGGCTGAGTTGGGAAGAACCATGTGACACGTGGAGAGGCCTTTAGATTCTATTCTTTTTTTTTTTTTTTAAAGATTTTATTTATTCATTTAACAGAGAGAGAACACAAGCAGGCAGAGAGGCAGGCAGAAGCAGAGAGAGGAGCAGGCTCCCTGCAGAGCAAGGACCCCGATGCGGGACTCGATCCCAAGACGCCGGGATCATGACCTGAGCCAAAGGCAGTTGCCCAACCAACTGTGCCACCCAGGCGTCCCTTTTTTTTTTTTTTGACAAAGAGAGACACAGTGAGAGAGGGAACACAAGCAGGGGGAGTGGGAGAGGGAGCAGCAGGCTTCCCGCCCAGTAGGGCGATCAGTGCAGGGCTCAATCCCAGGACCCCAGGATCATGACCTGAGCCAAAAACAGACACTAAACGACAGAGCCACCAGGTGCCCCTAGACTGTATTCTTAAGGGTATTACATTAGAAGGCCTTGAAGGATGAGAGCAAAGAAGGCATACTCTCTTGGGACGCCTGGGGGGCTCTGTCGTTAAGCGTCCGCATTCAACTTGGGTCATGATCCTGGGGTCCTGGGATCGAGCCCCGCATCAGGCTCCCTGCTCGGCAGGGAGAACTGCTTCCTCCTCTCTCGTTCCCTCTGATTGTGCTCGCTTTCTCTCTCTCTGTGAAATGAATAAATAAAATCTTATAAAAAATAAAAGAATAAAGATGCTGTCAGTGGTTGTATCACTTCACTAGGACTGCCTTAACAAGATTCCACAGACTGGATAACTTAAATGTATTTTCTCCTGGTTCCAGAGGCTGGAAGATCAAGGTGACAGCCAGCCAGGGTCTCCTGAGGCCACTCTCCTTGGCTGGCAGATCTCTGTATCTTTCCTCTGTGCTCAGGCATCCCTGGTGTCTCTCTGTGTCCCAATTTCCTACCTGTAGGAGGACACTGGCCTCATTTTAAGTTGATTACCTCTGTAAGAACCATCTCGCCAAGTCATCTTCTGAGGTTCTGGGGGGTGAGACGCCAACATATGGATTTGGGGGAACGCAATTGAGCCCCACGCCATGATGGTCACTGTAATTTCATTCAGCGTCGCCCAGTATCAGGACAGGAGGGAGACAGAGATGGAGAGGTGATTGCCGTCTCGCTGAGAGCCTGGCTTTGGAGCTGGGTGCAGCAGTGGAGGGGTCCGGGTTTGTCGCTTCTCGGAAGAGACGAGTGAAGGCTCAGCTGCACGAGATCAAATCTGCAGCTTTCTTCTTTGCCGCAAACTGCAGCCCGCCCCCCCGTAGCTTGAGTGCTCCCTTCACAGTGGGAGTCAGGTCCTTCCTGATGCTGCTTCTCCCCAGTCCCTCTCCCTCAGAGGGGACCCCACCTGAGAAAACCAACCTGGCTCGATCCCTCCCTTCCCCACCTTTCTCCTCTTTCTCTTTTTTTTTATTAAGATGAAATTCACACAGCATGCAGTCAACAATTTTTCAGTGAACAGTTCAGCGGCAGTTAGTGCTTTCAAGATGTGGTATAGCCACCGCCTGTATCTACTCCCCAAACGTCTCCATCAGCCCCAGAAGGAAAGCCCACACCCGTTCAGCAGCAGCTCCCCATTCCCCTCCCCCAGCCCCCGGCAACCACCAATCTACAGACTCGCCTATTCTGAATATTTCATGTGAATGGAGTGACATGTGTGTGGACTTCAGCATCGGGCTTTCGCTGAGCGTTTTCCAGCCCCATCCGTGTTGTAGCGGGTGTCAGAACCCCTCTTCACGGCTGAGCGGTAGTCCACTCCCTCTTCACCGGAGGTGAGCTCCTGTGATGAGGGATTGACAGGTTTTTCCACCGATCACCAGGGCTCAGGATACTCCCTGACTTCAATCACTGATCTATTGTCCCAGTCATCGGTTGTATGATTGTACACCTACCGCGAATCTATTGTCACAGTGATGCTGTGAAGTGGACTCTTTCCGAACTCAGGGGCTTCACCCAACAGCCATTTACCGAACTCCTGGTCCTGCAGGTCAGGAATGGAGACTCGGCTCGGTTGGGTGGTTGTGGGAAGCTGGGGGGAGGGGTGGGCACGAAGCAGGAACCCTGATAACTACAAAACGAAGTGAATAGTGTTCCGAAAGAAGAGGGGAGGCCTCCGCCTGCGGGGTCTGGAGCGGGACACAGGGAGATATCAGGGGTGGCAAAGGCCAAGGGCACACAAGCGTTGGGCTCTTTGGGGTCAGAACGTCAAACGGAAGAAATCAAGGAACAGCAGGGGAGAAGAAGGTGAAGACAGGCTGGGCATGTGGCCTCGCCCAGGAGGCCCCCCCTTTCGCTTACCTTGAGAACATGCGTGCAGAGGGCCCCCCACAGCCTCCAGAGGTCCCCGCAAGCCAGAGACTGACATTCGTGTCAGTGTAACCTCCCACATCACAAAGGCACAGGGGAGGTGTAGCGAGCTACGAGCCCATGTTTTCAAAGCCTCGGTAGTGGGTAAGGATCCACTCTGCACCTTCCTTCCCGCCCCACGCAAGCCGAGGATAGAGGGCGGGACCGGGTCGGAGGGCCCTGGACGCCCCTGTGTGCAGGGCAGCCGCGTGGCCCGGGTCCTTCCAAGCTCTAGGGCACAACGCTGATTGTGAGAGGCCAGCCCCTGACGAGAGAGGCTCGGGACGACGAAGGAGCCCAGGTCCCTCAAAAGCAGGAAGGCCTGATCTGGCCAGTGGAGACGGTCTCCTCTCCCGCTGACTAACTGGGGGCTGACCTGGCACGTGCGGCGGGTCGCCCAGGACTGTTTCCCTGAGCCAGCTCTCGGGGCTCCACTGGCCTGGGGGAGCTGGGGGAGCAGCCGCCGGGCCACCGGGCGGAGGGCAAAGGCCCACATGGGGGTCCTGTGGCGGTGGCCCGGGGAGGTGGGGGACAGCCCCACCGCACCACCCTGCCCGGAGCTCCAGGGAATCCATGCAGCGAGGCTGAAACTCCGCCCTCAAGAGGGGAGCTCTGCGTCTCCACGGGCAGGGGCTGCCTTAAGCCCTACAGTGTGACTCCTCACATGACTGTGGCGTCCTGGCTCAGCTCACAGCTCCCCGGCCCTGGGCTGCAGAGCTCACCGGACGGCCAAGGCTGCAGCGTCCCAGCCCGAGACTCCAGGCCGGGGCCAGCACACCTGGCCTGCAGGATGCAGGAGGGGGAAAGGCGCCCCCTGCTGCCCCAGGTAAGCCAGTGCCCTGGTGGCCTCCGCCCTGACCCCCACCACTGGCAATGTCTCCCCCCCCCCAACCCCCAAGGCCCTGGGGAGGCCCTCAGGCCCCACCCTGAGCCTTGCCCCGGTCTGGTGTAGCCGGTAGGTGGGCCCCGCGAGGAGCTAAGATCCGGGCGGGGTCTCACTAATCAGGAGCTTTATCCTCAGCCAGCCCCTCGCCCCAACTCGGAAGTGTTGCCTATCCTTGCCCTGGTGTGTGTCGGAGTGTGCAGTGTGACCACACTCTGAGAAAAGCACACACCCAAGGGACGAGCCCACGGGGCCTTCAGTGCCTCTCCTGTCCTGCCCCTCGGCCTCCACCTCCTCCTCTCGGCCTTCTTGCCGCCCCTGTTCGCCCCTCTCCGCTGCGGCCTGTGGTTCTGGAAGCCAGACAGCAAGCTCAGGCCCGGGAGGGGGTGCAGGCCCTCCAGCAGCTGCGGTATGACCTCGTGGCCCGCGCCCACGGCCTCTGGCGGCCCCAGGCCCCCACCTCCCAGCCTGGCCCAGCAGCCTGTCCTTTGGCTCCACTGACTTTTGGGGTCTGGGGGGCTGATCAATACTCCTTTCCTCTCCTCCAAGTTCGCGGTGAATGAGGTTTCAAGGCAGAGTCGGCTGTGGGGAGGGGAGGGCAGCTTCTTCCTGGTCAAATGGTTTGGAAGGGAGGCCCCGCCTAGGGGTGCGTTCTCATCCCAGGTTTCAAGGGCAGAAGTCCCTCTCCTCCCTGCAGGGATAGAACAGAAATTTGTCCCACACCTGCCTGCAGGGGGAGAGGGTTGGGGGTGGGGGGCAGGCAGATCTGAAATGGAGATTATTTGTTAAGGGTCGACGTGGGACAGTCAGCGGCTTCTCCAAACCTCCCGATCCTTGGATCCATGAGCCACTCCTCTGGGGGCGGGGGCAAGTGGGGGTGGGGGATGGGCCAGCACTTCTTTACTTCCCACACTGGGTATGACCAGTGCCCCCAGTGTGGCTGAGCACCCTGCTGGAGGGCCAGGCAGGGCCCCTCGGAAGGCCCCTGGCTCCCACAGAGCCCTGGTCTCCTGGCGGCCCTTCTCCCTGCCCCGGGAGCCCGGCTGGCCCGGCACCCAGTCTGTGCTCAGAGCGGGGCCCACCGTGCGGGTCCTGGGACACTGGGGCTGGTCTGAGCCGGGGAAGCAGAAAGGGCAGTCCCCTGAACCAGCCCTTTGGCCAGGGTGGGGTGGGGGCGGGCCTCCACCTCCTGGGCCGGGTGGGGAAGCCCCTCTCTGGACCTCCCTGAAGGCCCAACCCATGCAGATGCATTGCAGACCAGCTGCCGGGGGCCTGTGCTGTGGGGCCCTCGTCCTCCATCACACAGAGGGGATCTAGGACGGCATGTGTTCCTGCTTCGCAAGACGGCCTCGCTTAGTCTCCACTGCGAACTGGCGGGGTTCTGCAGGAGACTGCAGGTTCTGCAGGCCCCTCTTGTTCCCCTGCTGCCTGGCCGGGCGACAAGGCTGGAGGCTGCCGTCCCTCCCCGGCCACCTCGGGTCTCCGAGCCTCCCCTTCTCTGTCCACTGTCCGCCCTCTTCCCCGCTGCCAGGCTCTGACCCCTGGCCACGAGGAGGTGACCTCCCTGTTGATTATCCCGTCCTGCCGGTGAGGACTCCCTGTGTGCTCCTCCTTCCTCCGCAGGGCACCAGGTGCCGGGAGGAGCCCCTCCCCGCGAGCAGCCCAGACCCGGCACCCCGAGAGGACCAGGTCTGGAGGGCAGGCCTTGGGGGAGACCCGGCGTCCTTCCTCCCCTTGGGAAGCAGCTGCCTGAAGTACCTGATCTTCCTGTTCAACTTCCTCTTCTCTCTGCTCGGTCTGCTGGCCCTGGCCGCCGGGCTCTGGGGCCTGGCTGTCAAGGGGTCTCTGCGGGGGAGCGGGGGAGCGGCCCTGCCCCAAGACCCCTTGCTGGGACTGGTGCTGGGGGGGCTGGCGGTCAGTGCGGTGAGCCTGGCGGGCTGCCTGGGTGCCCTCTGTGAGAACGCTTGCCTGCTGCATTGCTTCTCGGGGGCTCTTATCGCCTTCCTGGCACTGGAGGCTGTGGTGGGGGCCCTGCTGGTGGCCCTCTGGGGCCCGCTGCAGGATGGCCTGGAGTCCGGCCTGCGTGCGGCCGTCACCCACTATCAGGATGACCCGGACCTGCGCTTCCTCATTGACCAGGTCCAGCTGGGGCTGCAGTGCTGTGGGGTGTCTTCCTACCGGGACTGGACGCGGAACCTGTGAGTCCCGAAGCCCGCAGGGGAGGGGAGGCCCCGGCGGCCGGCCGCCCGGACTGCACGGACACTCACACGGACGTGCTCACACACGCTCACTTGTACACACACGGGTGTGTGCACACATGCCCATGCACACAGGTGGGCCCCCCGCGTGTTCCTGCCCCCTCCAGCCAGCACCAGGTGACCAGGGATCATAGTGGAGAAGCTGAGCCGGCCGACTTAGAAAGTCACTTTGGGGAGTGTTTTTGGGAAGACGTCCATGAAGGACGTCTCAATGTCAAATGCACTTAAGTTAAACGGGGACATCGTTCTGGACTCCACAGTTCTCCCTCCACAGCGTGTGCGTGTGTATGCATTTCTGTGTGTGTGTACATGCGTGTGCTTGCTTATCTGTGTATGCGTGTGCCTCTGTGTGCAGGTATGTGCGTATGCATCCTTGTCTATGTGTGCATCTGTGTGTGTGTCTGTGGGCGTGGAGGTGTGTGTGCATGCTTGCCTGTGTCTGCACGTGTGTGTCTCTGTGTGTGCGCGTGTGCATGCTTGTCTGCTTGTGTGTCTCTGTGTGTGCTTGCATGTGTGTGTCTGCATCTGCATGTGTGAGTGTGTGCATTTGCATGCTTACATGTCTGTGTGCACGTGTATCTGTGTGCGCGCACGTGTGCATGGGTCTGCATGCGTGTATGCACGTGTATGTGTATGCATGTGTGTATCTGTGCGCGTGGCTGCGTGTGTGCGGTGTGTGCACGCACACATCTGTGTCTGCATGTGTGTGCGTGTGTGTTCCTGTGTGTGCGTGTCTGCACGTGTATGTGTGCATGCGTGCGTAAGCATTGTCTATTCAGGAACACCGGGTGGCGTATCTTTTACGTTCTGCTGGAGGACAACTGAGCACGAGAGAGTCACGCAGAGAAAACCAGCCATTTGCACCCCCCCAGTCACTGAAACGTGTGGGTGTTCTAGAAGCGTCCACATGACTGTTCTCGTTCGTGGGCTGTGACTTTGGATTGGTGGCAGCCCCTTGCGGTGCCACGTGGTCACCCATCCTGCTGGCTTTTGAGTCCCTGCCTTCGCGAGGCTCACTCTCTGGGGGGATGAGAGCCTGCCTGTGAGGGAGGCGGGTACGGGAGTGTGGACGCCAGTCGAAGGCCAGGGACACCTGGAGGCTGCCTGCAGCTGGGGGCCGGGGGCAGCGCCACCCCCCCCTCCGGCCCTGTGGCTGCCGGGTGCTGCCCCTCACCCTCCCTGCACGAGCCGCCAACAGCAGAGCAGCCTCTTCGGGCTTCGCGCACCTTCTCCCCTCCCCTCTGCCTGTCCACACCAACTCAGCAGCCCGTCGGGCAAGGCTGGCTGATGCCCACCCCTCCTCAGATGCTTGTCTCCCCTCAGCCATCTCACCAAACACGTCCCTTCCAGCCAAGACGCTTGGCCACTGACCCGCACGCGAAATAGCTACTGTGGGCCGGGATGAACTACCGGAAACTGGCTATTGTGTGTGCACAAGTGTGTGCGCGTGTGTGTGTGTGTGTGGCTGTGGACGTTCGGAGGGTCGGTGAGGGACCCTTCAGCCAACGCCGGGTCCCGTAGCGGCGGGCTCTGCCCACCGGACCGATGCCCAGATGTTCCCTTACAGGTCTTTTAACTGCAGCTCCGCTGGGGCCCAGGCCTGCAGCCTCCCCGCCTCCTGCTGCATCAGCCCCGGGGGAGACGGAGCGGCTGGCAACGCCCACTGTGGCTTCGGAGCTCTGGGCCCGGATGAGGCCGCCGCTCGGAGGCGGGTGCACCTGGAGGGCTGCGGCCCTCCCCTCCGAGGGTGGCTGCGCCGGAAAGTCCGGGCTGCGGGAGCCTGCGCCATCGCGGTTGTGGTCGTCCAGGGCCTGGAGCTCCTGCTGGCCGCCGGGCTGGCGAGGGCCCTGGCTGCCCGCCAGGGGGCGGTGGGGAGCCCCAGAACCAGGGGGACACAAAGGTCCCCCGCCAAACTGGCCCAGGGCTGACAGCCCCGTGGGTCCCCCCAGGGAAGGTGTCCGAGCGAGCACGCTGGGGTCTCAGACACCCTGGCCTCCTCCCCCTGCTGGGCCTTCCCGCCCCCAGGCACCCCTCCCGGGGGCCAGGCTGTGCTGACCTCCTTCCCAGGTCTGTTCGGCCAGGCAAGAACGGCGGCCCTGCACTGCCACCTGATCGCACTCTCTCTCGGAGACGTTGTTCTCGGCCACGGAGCCCTCGCCAACACCGCGTGGCCTGTGTGAGCCGCACCTGCCAGGCCCTGTGGGCCAGCGCCCGCCGCCTACGGGGGCGCCAAGGCTGCCTGGCCAGTGGGCAGAGTACGGGGCTCTCGGGGCCGGATGAAAGCCTGCTGTCAAGCCCCCAACTCCACCTTGCACCCCTGACCGTCGCCTCCAACCTCCGGCCCCGCACACCTCTGCTGCCTGCCTCCAACCCCCGTTCTGACCCTGCGTCTGAGACCCCCCCACGCCCCCAGTGGCCCCACTCCCTTCTTGCTGCTCGGCCCTTCCCGTCCGTTGTGGTGGCCGAGGGCAAGGCCCCAGTGGGAATAAATCTCATTGAGCTGGATCCCTCACAGAAAACGGCCCCCGTCTCAGTGGGCAGCGCCAGGAGCCCTTCCCTCCACACCCCTGTGTGGAACCGGGGCCAGGCTGCTTCGCCTGCTCCCCCGGCCGGCCTCCATTGCCTCGGGTTACCGCGGCTTTTTCTGGCTCCCACGACTGGGATCTCAGAGGGCCCTTCCCGGGAATGTGTCTGGTCCCCGCTAGCGTGAACAGGCCCCAAGATGCACCCAGTCCACGTGGACACACTTGGCGGGCTCCCGGGTGGCGGCGGCTGCTGCGGACGGTTTCACCAGACCCCCCGGGCGTGGCGTCCCGCGTGGAACCGCTGGGTCACCGGTAGGCGCCTGGCCAGCGGTAGTGGACAGCTAAGGACAGGCTGGCTGGGGCACCAAGCGAATTCCCCGATCTCTCTGCACCTGTTTCCTCCTGTGAGGCCGGGCTGAGCACGCTCTTCCAGCGTGAGCTGCTGCGGGGCCCAGTCCGCCTCCTGAGTGAGGCCTGCGCTGGGGGCTGGGCGTGCACGCGGCTGCCTCCCAGCCCGGCTGGACCCCCCGCCTCCACCGGCCCAGACTCAGCGTCTAGTGGGTTTCCGTCCCTCTCAGCCCGGCCAGGCCCCTGCTGTCCCCACCACCCTGCACCTTCTCCCTTCCACTGTTGCTGGAGACCCACGCCCTCGGGCCCCGCCCCCCATCACCTACTCCAGCCGAGCGAGCAGGGGCATGCGAATTTTACTCTGAAACTGGGACAGCAAGCTGGGCCACATCGGGAAGGATAGTTCCTGCCGGTGAGGGGTTTGGCGAGGCATAGGTCAGAGGCTGCCAGGACGCCCCCCCCCCAGTCCCCCACCCAAGGGCACCAGCCGGGAAAGGCTAGGGAGAGGAGCGTGTTCTCACCAGCAGACGGCAGGACAGGAGCGGGCTGTGAGGGACATGCCTGGGGGACCCTGCCCAGCTTTCGGGCCCTAAGAGAAGGTCTGTGGGCCCATGTCTTGGGAGGGCCCGGCAGGGACTCGGTGGCTTCTGGTCCGGCATCTGGGCCGAGGCTGCCCTCTCCAGACACAGACTGGCCACTATGGCCAGCTGCAGGGCCGGCCTCCTCGCCGGAGTCCTGAGCAGGGGTCGCAGCGGGCAGCGGGGGGACGGCCCTAAGGCTCCGGGTCAGGCTCTGGCGCTAGATGATGCCGTACTGGGCCAGTTCGTGGAGCTCCAGGTGGTTGAAGGCCTCCCACGGGCAGATGACCGTGATGTCTGCAGGAGAAGGAGCAGTGGCACCAGGAGGCTCCTAGCCCTGGGGCCACCACCCCCTCTGGGCCCTGCCGTTTGCACCCAAGTGGCGAGAGCAGATGTCCCAGGCGGAGAGCCCTCCTCCCAGGCATGCCAGCTTGAGGGTGCTAGACGTTGGGTGTAGCACGCCAGGAAAGGGGGGGACGGCAAGGCCTCCTTGTCACTTTCAGCCCCCCCAAATAGCCGGTGAACGCACTGAATGGGAGCAGCCCCACCTCGGGGAGGCCTAAAGGTCGATGTTGGGGCAGAGATCAAAGGACAGGCTTGGGGCGGTGCTCTAGGCAAGCTTCAGCTGGAGAAAGCGGAGGAAGGGTGGGGCCCCAGGCACGCAGACAGGCGGGAGAGTGGGGGGGGACCCGGGAAGATCCTGGCACTGTCGTACCTGTTCCTAGGCCTTCCATTCCGGGGATGTCGTCCCCAAACCTGCAGGACAGAGCAGTCGGCGCCAGTGGCCGGGAAGGGGGGAGTGGGGGAGCATGGGGACACACGTGCACTTGAGTGCAGGCCCCGGGGTCCGCCAGCACGTCTGTGCGTGTGCGTGCAGGGACACAGGCTGGCAGAGGGCTGTGGCTGAGTCCCTAAGTGGCAGTAACAGTAAAGGGCAACAGGAACCCCCGAGCCCTCCTGCCTCCATGCTGAGGAATGGGGGACCCTCAGGCCCTTGGGAGCGGCCTCAGCCAAGGAAGGGTGGCCGAGCCCCCTGCGGTACAGCGTAGCCCCCCCCCCACTTCCTGCGTAGCCTGCAGGGAGCCCTCCACCAGCTCTGCTTACCCTTGGACACCTTTCTTGGGGGGCTTGCTCTTGAACTGCCTGGTTTGCCGCTGCTTAAATTTGGGGGGCCCTTTTCTGGGAGTGACGGGCCCCCCTGTCACCCTGGTGGCTGACCGGATCTCAGCCTTGGGTGGCTCCAGGTTCATGGCCAGGCTGGCGGAGACCCCACGGTGAACTCTGGCTTCTAGATTCCCTCACGCCGTGGGCTGGGGGCACACCAGGCTGGGGCGGGGGAGGTCCCGGTCAGCTCCCTTGCTTCTGCCTCCCTTGCAGGTCTCAACCCAGCAGAAGAGAGGAAGTCCTGAAACAGGAAACCCAGGGGACCTTGACGTAACCTCGACGGCGGGCCCCCGCCATTTCACGTGGGGCTCCACCTGGGGTCAGGCAGGAGGACCCTGGGTGTGCTCCACCCCAATCCCTGGGGGTAGGGACACTCAGCCGCATTTCTGACGGCATGCCAGGCGTCTAGCCGTACCAACGAAGGATGACAGAGAAACGGAGGGCAGCGTGCCCGGCAGGGAGGGGCCTGTCTCAGAAGCCCCAAGCTGTGCAACCCCCCGCCCCCTGCAGTTTCTTCCCTCTACTAGTAAATCCCCTGGCCACTCACTGTGCTTGGAAACTGTCCTGGGCACCAGTGTCACCTGCCGGTATCCCCGAACCCACTGCACAGGGTGACCTCCCCCCTGCCTCTCCCTGGATCCCCTAAGCCGCCTTGACCCTGCTCAAGGGCAGCTCGGCTTCCCCTAAGCCTATTAGCCCCAGAGGGTGACTCTAATCCCTCCGGGCTGCCATGAGCCTAGAAGGTTCTGGGGCTAAAGCACAGGACGCAGACAGGAGCCCCGGCACCACCTCATGGGCCCCCTCTGATGCTCCAGTCCTATGGGCTGCAGTGCCTGAGGCCAGCCTTGGGCTGTGCCAGCTGCTGGCCAAAGCATCAGGGCTGAGACCGGCTAGCAGCTGGTGGGGGTGGGCGCCTGGTACCAGGCACACCCCCCCACGGACCTTTCCGAACATTCACGCCCGTGCCAGAAGCCACACCAGACCAGGAGGACGGTCATGGGATCCGCGGTGACCCGCGGCAGGCCTGGGGTCCCCGCTGCTCAGACCCCACCACGCCCACCCCTCGCAGCCTAGATGGCGTAGGCACCCCGGCTCCCGACCACGGGCCCGGTGTGCGCAGCCCTGACCCGGACGGAACTCCCTGCCAGATGCTGGCCTCGTGGAAGCCACCGTCCAACTCTCCCAGTGACCCCAGCCACAGTCCTGTCTCTGGCCGATGACCACTCAGGTGGGTTGAGACCCAAGGTCCACAGACCGTCGCCGGCTTTGGGGACTGCATGCAACCGCCCTCAGATTTAGGGAGGCTGAAAGTGACCAGCTGGGGAACCCCTCTGACGAGGACCGTAGACAGACTCCGGCAGATCCAGTTGTCAGTGTGGCAGTGGAAAGGCCACCAACTCCCATCTGCGCGGATACCCATCCCCGGGGTAAATGGCTCACCAAGCCATTTGGTGTCCGTACTCACCAAGCACCGGGCAGGTCTTGGGGGCCGTGGGCGTGTGTGTCCAGGCACCCCCAGTAGGGGCCGGCTGGGCATTTATCCTCCCTCTGGGTAAGCTGATTAGGGTGGTCCCCTGACGCGACACAAATGAGACTGGCAGGAGGGCACCACCCCCGATGAGTCTGGGAGATGAGGGAAGGGCCTCAGGCGTGGGCAAGGGCCTGGCGATGGGGCCAGGACAGGGACGGGATGTGCCATCACAAACGGCTGGACGGGGACAAGACTCTTCTGAGGCTGCTCGTCTTGGAAATGAAGAAACTGTCCTGACTGAGGCCCTCAGTCTCCCCACTTTCAGTTCTCTGACCTCTTAAGAATCCGCCTTCACGGCCCCCAAGGTCCTGTGTAGTCTGGCCACTGTCTACCTCTTTGACCTCACCTCTTATCCCTCTGCTTCGCTCTCCATGCTCCTAGCCCCTTCTTGCACCCCAGGATCTTTGCACCTGGGGCTCTGTTGGTGCACCGTGCATCTCTCCTCTCTCGCTCAGCTCCCTTCTTCCGGGACTTCAGAGCTCTGTGCCAGGATCGTTTCCTCAGGGCGACCCCTCAGGCGACAGCAGGTTGCCTGCCTCTCTGGCAGGACCCCCCAGCAGCTGTTCACTCTCACAGAGTTGTGCATCCGGATAATGCTCACGTTAACCTCCGGCTTCCATGTTGCAGTGGCACGCGGCAGATGTTTCTGCTGGACCGCAGCTTCTAGCCCAGGGCCAGGCATGTCACAGATGGTCAGCCAGCGCCTGCGAAACAAGCCAACGAGCAGACAAGACCCGGACCTGCGCGAGTCTCAGCGAGCCTGATGCCGGTGCTGCACAGGCATCCCCGACCGCCTGGCTGCAAGGAGCAAGGCCAGCGGCTGCCCCTGGGGACGGGACCTGGCTGTGACTCTCGCAATCCACAGCGGGGCTAACTCGGTAGGATCCTCGGGATGTATCTGTGTATGTATACCCAGGTACGTGCACAAAACCTCTTGTAAATCTGCATTCTGGAGAAAAATAGGGAAAACCTCCATGTCTCTGAGATAAGCCACCCCTCACGGAGCCCCAGAGCCTGCCAAGCTTTGCCGTTGTCCCTGGAGAGAATCTTCCTCTTTCTGGGACGCTTTTGATTCTGTGTGAGGACACGTTAAATGAGATGCTCTGTGAGACACAGCCTAATAAATACGGGCACCACAAACCCTGTTTCTGGAGGGCACGCAGCCATCCACGGAGACGGCCTGAGCCGCGCGTGTCTAACTAGGCACTGAGTCTCACTTCGTTCTCTAACCCACACATCTCTGTGTGATATGCCAGCTTTACATTAAAGGCCCTACCTGGGAAGGCCTGTTTATCAGCTCAAGCCCCTCGTGAACTCATGCCACAATCTTAGTATTTTTCTTTAAATGAGAAGAGATAAAACACACAAAAGTTACTTTAAGGGGGACCTGGGTGGCTCAGCGGGTTAAAGCCTCTGCCTTCAGCTCAGGTCACGATCTCAGGGTCCTGGGATCGAGCCCCACATCGGGCTCTCTGCTCAGCGGGGAGCCTGCTTCCCCCTCTCTCTCTGCCTGCCTCTCTGCCTACTTGTGATCTCTGTCAAATAAATAAAATCTTAAAAAAAAATTTCCTTTAACCCCTCCCCCAACCAGCCCACTGGTATCAGTGCTTGGAGTTGCTGTCAGAGGGAGGTAAGATGGGACAATTTCCACGATGGGGGAGAGCAGGAGATGGAGATGGGCAGTGAGGGCACTAAGATAAAGTTCTTCCCGGGCTGAACGGTCCTGCAGCCGGGTCTGCAGCCGAGGCCCAGGCTCATGCCGCGAGGCTGATTCTAGGGCTGATGCCGAAGGCCTCCGGGTCCTTACACCCTGGCCAGCTGCCTCGGTCAGCGTGTCTAAGTGGGCTGAAGGACTGGAGGCTCGGGCCCTGCAGGCTGGTCGACAGCCGTCTAGCCGGCTGGTGAGTGGGTATCTCTCCGAGGAGCCCTGCAGCCGGAAGAACGGGGCCCTCTCCGGGCTGCCCACACGCGGTCATGCCCGCCAAGGGCTCTGCCAATAGCAACTTCATGGGCCCAGACGGTCCTCCCTCTGCTGCTGAGAATAACCACAGCTGCTGACCTTGGGGCAGGATTTCTGCGACGAAGGGACATGGCCGGGGACTCCTGGGGTCATTGTCATGTGGCTCGTGAAAAAAACGGATCTTACTTCACCCTTACAGGTTGGTGGAAACCACGGGCTTTCAATAAAAGTTCAAAGGCAAAGCTGCACATGCTTTCTTTGACAACGTAGTGTAAGCCCCACAGAGAACACCACACAGGCCTCCCAACTCACCACCAGAGACTTATTTATTCTCAGATAAAGTCAATCAACAACTCCTCCTAATGCTGACTCCCGCCTTGCGAAGCAACAGGAATCAAGCTCCGCGCCCTTCCTGAGGAGGAGGAGGAGGGAAGAGCCGGCCAGTGCAGGTGTTGGGCAGGTGGGCTCAGCCTCCACCCCTCACTCGGAGCTGGATCTCCATCCTGAGGAAGGCCTTGAGGTTCTCATCGGCCACGTGCTTCTCGAGGGCCGCGAGGGCCCGCTCCCCGCCGTCCCCGTAGTGCCGCAGCAGTGCGTCGGCGTACTGCACCCACACGCAGTTGGGGCAGCCGCTCATGCAGCAGTTTGTGGGGGGCTGGAGGTCAGGTGGCGGGGGGTACAGGGGCTCGGGGGGCCCCCCGCCAGGCACGGACGACTTGGGCTGCCTGCTGCCCTCGGCACCTGATTGAGAGCCCTCCTCTACAGGGTCCTTCCGGAAATCTCTGCAGCCTTCACGGGCTTGGCCCCAGGCATGCGGCCTGTAAAGAATGCCGCCGCCTCCAGGTAGCCTTTGGCACGGGTTCCAGCTGGAGAGTCGACATGGCCCCTAAGAAGACAGATGCTGGTAAGGCCTTCCCGGCCCACAGCTCCAGGGAAATCTCAGCCTCCTGTCACTGGCAGGGAGCTCCGGGTGCCTCTCCGCTTCCTCAGTCCCCAGGAGACCTTAGACAAGTTACTTCCCCTAAAGACTCGGTTTCCCCTCTGTAAAACGGGTGTAAGGGCTGGAGAAATGCTGGGTCAGGCACTGGGTGCACACTCCAGCAGATGGTGGAGTGGGGGTACCCTGGGGGTACCCTACCTCCTTGGGCAGAAGTGGGGACGGGGTGGAAGCTTGCGGGCCGGGGGCACACAGCGGCTTCTCCCTCTCCGACCAGTGCAGCCGCGCGCCTCCCCTCTGACCATCCTGCCTGACGGCACGGCCCCTTCTTCCCTGTCTTCCTCCCAGGTCATCCCTCGAAGACCCCGAGAGCAGGCTTCCCTCCCTTCTCCGGCCCCGGCGTCTTGTCCCCTGCTCCATGGTGTCCAGGCCGCTCCACACTGACGGCCACCGCGCTGCCCTTCCTTATTCCTTCTAACTCCTGCGAGAAGCACCGGCCCCGTGTTCACTGCGGCTTCCCCGAGGGGCTGCACGCAGCCGGCCCCGCGCAGGCGGCCCTCCCGCGGAGCCGGGCCGGGCAGAAACGACAGCAGGCGGCGCGGCCCGGGCGTCTCCGTCCCTGCCGGCCCCCGCCTCCCGAACGCGCCCCGTCCCGGCCCTCGCCCCGCTGGTACTTGCCGGACCGCGGGCAGCGCCGACCACAAGCCGACCTTCCCCAAACAAGCTCCGGAGCAGCATCACCCGCCGCCCCGCCCCGGCGCACGCGCGCCGCAGCCCAGGGCCCCGCCCTTCCCCGGGCGGCGTGAGGGGCGGCTGCTCGGGCCAATCCCGCCCGCTAGGGAGCAGCACCGCCCCCAATGGTTGCAGAGCTGAGCGCAGGAAGCGGAAATGGCGGTCTTGGGGCGGGACTGTGCGGAAGGGCGGAAGTGGTTTACTCTCGGAGCGCCGGGCGTGCGGATGGCTGGACCCGGGCGGCGGGGTGGTGCGCCCGCGGGGCCGGCGGGGCCGGCGGGGCCTGGGGGGCCTGGGCGGCCGCACGGGCGGCCGCAGCAGCTGCGGGGGAAGCCGCACGCAGAGCCGTGGCCCGGACCGCGCAGGTGGGTCTCGGAGCCCCGCTCGGTCCCGGCCGTGGCTGCGCCGGAGGACCGGCCGGGTGAGCGGGGGCGTGAGGGTCCCCGGCGTGGCACTAGCCCCCTTCCAGGGTGCGGTCCCTGCCCTCTTGGGGTTCCGAGAGCGCTGTTCACCCCAGCGTCCTGCGAGAACCCAGTTCGGGGGCAGTCTCTGGTGAGGACGCTCCCTCGCCTGGCCTCCGGGCAGTCGGAGGGGCCCGCCAGGTTCGCTTTCCAGGCCCAGCCCCAGTGTCTGGGATTCTGCTTACGCTGAACGTAGGACGCGTCTCACCCTTCTGTTCTCGCTCCCAGCAAAGAAAAAAAGAAGGTGAATTGCAAGCCCAAGAACCAGGATGAACAGGAAATTCCTTTCCGGCTCCGAGAGATCATGAGGAGCCGCCAGGAGATGAAGAATCCCATCAGTAACAAGAAGAGGAAGAAACAAGGTAACGCGCAGGCTTGTCGGGTGGGACACAGCGTTGCTTGTCTCCGCCCCCCACCCTCGGCTTCCTAAATGTTTAATCGTGCTTTGGGCAGCAGCGGTCCGCCTGGGCCCAGTGATCTTTAGGTGCAGGAGCTCGTGGAGTACTGACGCAGCCTGGTGTCACCAGGGCCATCGAGGGGGCTGGCAGCAGGTGGCAATGTGGCTTCAGGGCCTCCTGTGAGCACACCAAACCAGTGGAGGTGCATCGGAAGGAATGGTGGGTTCAGATTGACTTTGAGAAAAGATCCCCGTGTGGCAGTTTGAGGGAGTGGACAAGGCAGGACCAGGAAGCTCTTGCAAGTGAGACCTGGCTGTCTCTTGGACAAGAGTGCAGAAACAATGGGGGAGAGAAGTGGATGTTTTCTGGAGGTTAAGGAGGGACTTAATTAAGACCCCCCCCCCCCTCCCCCGGGACAACTCACCTTTCCAGCCCCTCACCCAAGGCCAGGATGGGTGCCCACCGGTCAGCCTGTGCCAGAGATAACGTTCAGGGCATTTGGGACATGGAGTCCAGCATGTTGGTCTTTTGTGTATATGTTTGTATCCCCGAGCCCCTGGGTGGCTCAGTGGGTTAAAGCCTCTGCCTTCGGCTCAGGTCATGATCTCAGGGTCCTGGGATCGAGCCCCGCATCGGGCTCCCTGCTCATCAGGGAGTCTGCTTCCCTCTCTCTCTGTCAAATAAATAAATAAAGTCTTTAAAAAAATACATTTGTTTCCCCAAATACGAGTTTTGTCATTTCTTTGTAAACCTCATACTTTTCATTGGGGTTATAGGACTATCAAAGAGGTAGTGACAGAAAGGCAGGGAAGGTGAGAAGAGGATGCACACTGGCCCCAGTGGAAGATGGCACAGTTTGAACCGTGCTTTACTGGGCTGGCTCTTGTTTTTGGATACTTAAGACAAATTCACAGATGTGGTGAAGCAAACGGTGGAAGGTATGAGGTACGGCATGACCTCCCTCCGCGTCTCCGGATCCTGCTCCTCCTGGAAGAAGGCGCCCTTCATCTTCTGCTGTGTCTGCTCGAGAGAAACATCCCGTCTGTTTTCACGTTCTTGTGACGGGAAAGCTACACGTTAGTTTTGTGTGGTGCTTAATGTCCCGGGTTTGTGTGATTAAGTTTTCACGTAGACATAGGGTAGTTATTCGGCCAGTCCCGCATTGATGATTAAGTAACATTTAGGTTCTTTCTTGTTTTCTTTCTTTCTTTCTTTCTTTCTTTCTTTCTTTCTTTCTTTCTTTCTTTCTCTTTCTTTCTTTCTTTCTTTCTTTCTTTTTCTTCTTTCTTTCTTCCTTTCTATTTTTTTTTTTAGATTTTATTTGTTTATTTGACAGACAGGAGAGAGATCACAGGTAGGCAGAGAGAGAGGGGGGGAAGCAGGCTCCCCGCTGAGCAGAGAGCCGGAGGCGGGGCTCGATGCCAGGACCCTGAGTTCATGACCTGAGCTGAAGGCAGAGGCTGTAACCCACTGAGCCACCCAGGCACCCCATTTTCTTTCTTGACCGAGCCATGGCAGACATCTGTGACGTGCAGCGGTGGGCTGGGGGCTCCCACCACACTGCCCAAGCTGGGCACCGTGAGCCTTCAGCTGCTGTAGTTGGGCTGCCCTGACTTGAGTCTGGTCTTGCCTGGGGCCCCGGGCAGGGAATTGAGCCGGCCAGCCTGGCACCACACGCCCTGACCTCTCCCTTTGTCCTCAGCCCAGGTGGCCTTCAGGAAGACATTGGAGAAGGAAGCAAAGGGAGCAGAGCCAGACATCGCTGTCCCCAAATTCAAGCAGAGGAAGTGGGAGTCTGATGGGGCCTACGTCCGGCGAATGGAGCAGGAGGCCCAGCACGTGCTCTTCCTCAGCAAGAACCAGGTGGCCCGGCAGCCCGAGGTGCAGGCAGCTCCCAAGAAGGAGAAGTCGGAGCGGAAGAAAGCGTGAGTGGGGTGCGATAGGGGCCCCGTGACTGTTCTCTGCAGCAATAGTATTTTCTTGCTGGGGGAGCCCCACCCCACCCCATGATTCAGGGGGAGCACAGAAGCGAAAACCTGGTCAGTTGCTGAGTGTTTTTCTCTATGTCAGAGCTTTTCAACCCTGGGGGTTCGGGGAGTCTCTCAGCCCATGGAACTCTGCAGGCCTACCTTTATCTTCACGTTTCTCTGGACAAGCATCAAGGGGGCCCAAGAGCCAGATGAGGTCAAGGGCCTGTTGTCCACCCTGGCTAATTACAATAGAAAAAGGGGAAAACATGAGGCTGGTGGTCCCTCAGGAGGGCTTGCTGGCCACTGGGGAACCCCACGCTGTTCTGGGGCTCCCCCCGCTCTGACTGGTTGACGCCCCCTCCCCTCTGAGCACCTGGACTGGGGTCGTTGCCCTGAAAGAAGTTTGAGGCCTTCGGTTGTGCCATACACACAAGTTTGCCTCTGGAAAGCGGGGATATTGGCGTCTCCAGCCGGGGCCCCGACATGGTCCTTGCCGGGCCCCTGAGGGTGGCATCCGGCACCAGGAGGGAGCCCGCCACCAGCTGTAGCGCCCCTGCCGCCCAGCCCTGGAGAAGTCTGGGGAGGAAGCCCTGGGCCTGTGGGCGGGGGCGGGGAGGTGCTTTCAACAAACAAGGGCTTTTTGAGATGCTTCTGCCACAATTGCAGCTGTTGAGATGAGTGGATCCAAGCTTTCGTTGGAAGTTTCTGTCCCAGCTGTGGGAGCTGGAGATGGTCAGCGGCCCCACGGTGCTGCCTGCGTCTGCGCCCTCTTCGTGCTCGCGGTCACAAAAAGCCCGTCACAGGGGCGCCTGGGTGGCTCAGTGGGTTAAGCCTCTGCCTTCGGCTCAGGTCATGATCTCAGGGTCCTGGGATCGAGCCCCGCATCGGGCTCTCTGCTCAGCAGGGAGCCTGCTTCCCCCTCTCTCTCTGCCTGCCTCTCTGCCTACTTGTGATCTCTCTCTCTCTCTCTCTGTCAAATAAATAAAATAAAAATCTTTAAAAAAAAAAAAAAAAAGCCCGTCACAGAAAACCGGAAGCACGCGCCGTCTCTGAACACGGCGCTGCTCTGCGAGACCCTTCGTAAGCAGCAGCACCCGGGACACGTGGGGCCGTTCCGCGCGGCACAGGGTGCAGGAAGACAGCCGGGCCTCTAGCCTCTGCCCCCCGGCTGTCGCTACAACCAGGATGTCTCCAGACGCAGTCAGAGGTGCCCTGGGGCACCGTCGCCCCCTGAGAACGCGGCCTTGGCACCCCACGGGTCTGCTGTTCCGAGAGCACGGCTGTGGAGGGCAGGTGGTCACCAGACTGGGGACTCGGTGACAGCCTGCCAGGCTCTGCTGTGGGGCGCCCTCCTGGGCAGGGGTGACCTCCGCCTTCTGAGTCCCATCAGGTGAGACTTGCGGAATCTGAACGGCATTGTGCTTTCTTCCCCAGGTTCCAGAAACGGCGGCTCGAGAGAGTCCGGCGGAGGCGGGAGGAGAAGGCAGCAGAGAGGCTGGAGCGGGAGCTGCTCCAAGGTGGGTCTTCCTGAAGCCATCGCGTGGGCCCCGGGCACCTGTGCCTCTGTGGGGACCGCGGCCGGGGGCTGGGACCGCGGTGGCCAGAGGCATCAGTTTTGTCCCTTTGCCCCTCCAGACACAGTGAAGTTTGGTGAGGTTGCCCTGCAGCCCCCAGAGCTGACCGCCCAGCCCAGGACGAGCACAATCCGGGGCCAGGTAAGCAGTGGCAGCTGCCCTGGGTGTCCCCCAAGGCCACCCAGGGACACACGGAGTGCCACCTTCTCACCGGGCATACGGCTGTTGGACCAACATGGGCTTTTTGTTATCTCCCCTCCCTGAAATGTGCCTCAGCCTTCTATCTCTTTTCTTTAGCCTGGGAAGAAATCACTGATGCTGAGGAGGCTTTTGAGTCCTAGTGGTGTGTCCCAGCCTCTGAGCACGTCACTGGCCCGACAGCGGATTATCGGGGAGGAGAGAGAGCGGGCCGTGCAGGCCTATAGGGTGCTGAAGCAGCAGCGGCGGCCGGGGCCTCAGTGAGCACAGCCGCCCCCGCTCCCCACGCCGTGCTTCCAGGAAGAAGGCAGAGACGCGTGTGTGATGGTGAGACCATGGCCTCCACACCTGGGTTTAGGGAGGACGGTAGATGGCCCGGAACACACGCTGGGACTCCCAGGCCCCCTAGGTACACGCTCTCCAGCGCCAAGAGGGCTCCGGGCCTTTGCTCTCTCGTTTCCCCCCCTCAGATGGCTTTTCTGTGAGCGGCCCTCTGCTGGGCCGTCTCCCACGGGCATTGTGTGTCCCAGGGGCCCGCACAGTGGCCAGCAGCCGTTTGGGACGGACACAGCCAGTCGGGCGCACCTAGCGTCCTTCATCGCAGCTTTGTTCTGGACACACAGGTCCAGGCTCAGCTAACCCGGGCTGCTTTAGGGAAGGAGGACGATGCCCCAGTCCTGTCCTTCGGCGCCAGTGCGCGGGAGACGTGCAGACTCGATCGGCTGAATCCATAACTGAAGCTCCGTGTGGCTCAATGGCTCGGGACGGCTGGGAGCACAGGCCAGGCTGCGGGCCAGAGCGGGGGTGGGGAGGGCGGGGGTCAGAAGCAGCTGGAGGGCAAGGACAGGACCGTGGCCCAGGACCTTCCCATGGCTAAAAGGGCTGTGTGAGGAATTCCTGCCAACGGCAGGGCCTGGCGACGTGTGAACCTTCCACCAGAACCGAAGGAGGGGCGGCGGCACAGTGGACGGGCGCCAGGTGTGCTCCGCTGTGGGGCCCAGGGCGCCGAGAGCACAGGGCTGTCGGCAGTCGGACACGAAGGAGAGAGTCCTGCTGCTCACGTCCTTGGGAGGACAGCACCTGGCTCCTTCCTCGGGCCGGGACAGCTCGGGAACCGCTCCGTCTCAGCCTGGGCCAGGGTGGCCCTACCGAAGGTGTGGGGTAGTGCGCTTCGGTGGGGTCCTTTTTTTGCCTTTCCCTGTTTGCATCCTTTGCAATGTTTTGTGGTTTTGGGTTTGTTTGGGGTTTTTTTTCAAATTAAAACCTTGTGAGCTGAAGCTGTGACTGAGGTTAGTCTCTCGGGTGTTTGCGTGTTATCGGGTGCCCAGGCATGCGGGCTGCCACGGCGGTGACAGATCACGGGGGTGGGGTGGGGGGGTGGGCAGCGTGGCCGCTCCTTCAGCGGTTGGCACCCTTTCTGCAGGGTGTGGGCAGGGTGGCAAGACCAGGGGTGAACGCGGTCCCTGAGACACACCCGTGCTCCTGGACACATCGCCAAATGGGGCACGGAAGCAAGAAGACAAGTGGATTGTGGCTGGAGAAGGTGTGCCTTTGAAAACCAGGTTCAGAGCTCACACAAAGGATGCAGTGACCTCAGGCCTGTCGGAGTGTCCCGAGAACTCACCAACTCGGCTTTACCATGAGATGTCTGTCACCAGGCCCAAATCTGAGAGACCGTTCCCCAGCTAGAGACGGAGCCAAGTACTTGTCTCCTGAGCACGCACTGTACTTAAGTTCTCTGAAGGAGGGTGGACAGCCAGTTATGCTGGGGGCCAAGCTGTCTGAAATCCACGAGGACTGCATGGGGGAGGCCACTGGCACCCACGTCTGTACGGCGTGGCTTGGACGGCAGCGGCACAGGAGCACGCAGCAATAGCAGCCCTTCCCAGAGAGGAACGCTGCCACGTGGTGGCAGAGGGACTGGAGCCCCAGTGGCCCGGCGTCTGCCAGAGCTCCCCCCCAAACAACATGGCCGACTGGAGACCACACAGGTGAGGCCCGGGCCACCGCTCTGCATGCCGGGGAGGCGGCAGAGGCCTGGCATTTCTTCACGCCCCAGCTAGGCTCCATGGCCAACTGGGACATAGAAAGCCATTTGTAGAAAATGCACAACCACAGGCAGGAGGAGAGAGCTTCTCAGCCAACTCCCATGGACTGAGCAGCAGCCCTAAGAAGACCCCCTCCTGGAACCTCGGAGACAGGCAAGCGTGACCTATTTCCAAAAAAGGGCTTTACGGATGTAATTAGGGATCTTGAGATCATCCTGGATTAGGGTAGGCCCGAAATCCAGTGACTGGCGTCCCTATAAGAGAAAAGCACATGAAGACAGGGATTCCGGGTCTGCAAGTTACAAGTCAAGTTGATACGGAGAATCACCAGCAGCTTCTTGAAGCCAGAAGAGAAGTAAGGAACTCATTCTCCCTTGGAGCCTCCAGAAGGAAACAACCCTGCGGACCCCCTGCCATCAGTTTTTGAACTCCAGAGCTGTGAGCGTAAATTTGGGTGGTTTTAAGCCACCAAGTTTGTGGCAATTTGTTACGGAGGCCCCAGGACACGGGTACACCCTGGTTCTCCCCCACGCCCCCTCGGCGGAAATCAGGAGGAGCTTTCCAGGACCTCCCACACTCTATCAGAGCTGCCCTCCACCCTCGCCTACCTGCGGGGCCCCTCTGCCCCCCTCGGCGATGACTGTGCACTGAGCAAAGGAGCCAAAAAACACTGTTCTCGTTTTGACTCTAGGCTCAGTTCTTTCTATGACAACGACCTTGTACAGTGGGGGTCACGGCGTCAGCCTGTACCGCAGTCAAGGGACCGCGTCTGTGGGGCTGTGCGGTCCAAACACCTCTGGGAAAGGGCTCACACCCCGGGAGCGTAGGACACCCAGCCACCCGGCAGGCCTGTCCTTCCAGCCTTGGGGACGATCTCATTCAGAGGCCAGCTGTCGGGAGTTTCTGGAACCGGGCTTCCTCCATTTACATAGCACTGCAACTCGGGCCAGAAGCCCATCCCTTCTGTTAGGCTTCTGTTGGGCCATCCTGTCCCTGATGAGAACGGATCGCTGGAGGCCAAGCGGAGCCGTTCTCTGCCTCCTCCCCAGGGCCCACCAGTGGCACTTCTCCCGGTGGTGGGTCACCTGTCGGCTCTGTGGGCGTCCTGGAGCCACCGCAGCACCACCGCCAAGCCGGTGCCCGTGCGGGCGCTGATCTCTGCTGTGTGGATGCTCTGCCTGGCAGAAGCAACGATGTCTGGGAGCCTCATCAAGGACTTCATCTCCTCCACGGTCATGTAACACGGCAGATCGCTAGAGCGGAAACAGCGCCCCGTCAAGGTGGGCTGCCACAGGCCCATCCCAAACCCCGCTGTACCCTCACCATGAGCCACAGGAGCTCCTCGCGGGGGGCGCCCCCACACTCCTCCAGGATGACCGACCCGTACATCTTATTGAAGAGTATCAAGACCGATGCTTCTGCGAGTCCTTCTGCAGAAAGGAGACCCAGGAGTTGCACGCAGGATGCAGACAGCTGAGTGGGGTTAGCAGCATCCACCATGAACTAGGGAAGAAGAAAGTGCAGACGAAGCCACCCCGTGGAGGAGACGGTCCTTCCCAAATCCCCTTCCCTGGGCACTGTCACCTAGCTCAGACAAGCAAAACAACCTTTAAACAAAGGACTTTGGGGTCAGCGGAGGTAAAGGGAAACGAGCTACACGAGAGTGACCCGCTGTCACATGTCTCCACCCAGACGGAAATCTCTCTACTTATGTGGTCAGCAGTTCTCCCGGGAAGGGTCCGGGGATTTGGGGCACAGGCCTTGCTAGAATGGGACAGGGTACGTAGAAGCATAAACATAGAACACAGGGGAACGGGGCAGAGAGCAAGCATGTTACTGCCAGAGAAGAAACCCTTCTGCCAGCAAGCCCCACGTGAGCTCTCCCGTCAGCTCTAGAGCAGGCGTACTAGGGATCACGCTGGATTCCCAGAAGGACGTTTGTGACTAGCATAACTCCCCAGGAACCCAAAGTCCAGCCTGTAGGGAGTGAGGTCCAGCACTAGACCGCCCCTAAGCAAGTTCACGGGATCATGACCTACCAGGAGACAATGGCAATTTCCACAGTAGCTGGGCCAGATGGGGCCCATGCACCCCCCCAGCTCCCGGATGGTAATCTTTCTTGGGACCACGATGTCAGTAAGGTCGGTGCCCACCTGTGGAAAAAACCAGGAAGCATTAAGGGCACAGGCTCTTTCCCACTGGGAACCCCTGGAGAGGAACGTGCACCGGCCTTTTACACTGATCGAAACCCCAGCGTGCCTGTTTTCCAGGGCTTAGACCCTAAAGCACAGCCGGAGCAAGGAAGGCTAAAGTGGCTTCCAGAGGTCCACGCGCTAGCCCTCAAAGGGGGCTGTGACCGCAACTCCCACCCCCATCAGTGGGGCGCGCCTCTGCGGCGAGAGAAAGCAGTGTGAAGAGTGGCGCGGGGCGGACGGCTCGGGGCCCTGCCGTGCACCCGCGTCCGCCGCAGCCCTGTCCCTGGAGGCCGGCTCCTTCCCGTGACGCCCGGTCTCCGAGGGCCGCATTAGCACACTGACTCGCCGGACTCCAGCTTCCGCCGAACACCACCCAAAGCGCTCTGCAAACCGCAAAGGCACCCGTTTCTGCTTCGCCCGCGGGAGCGCGGAGGCCTACCGTGGGCCGCGTCGGGGGCGGATCGCCCAGATCGCCCTTCCCATCCCCGGAGCTCAGCTGTGCAGGCAGTCAAGGATCCCGAGTCAGTGGAGAAGGCGGAGGGCGGCCGGACCCCGGCCCCGGGCCCCATCCCCGCTCCCCCGGGGGCACCCCGACCCCCTCCCTCCTGGCCCCCGCCGGCGCGGAAGGATAGTCAGCAGTCTCTTCACCAACAGCGTCTTCCCGACGCCCGAGGGGCCAAGCAGGAGACACATCTCGGCGCCAGAGCCCACCCGGCCCCTGTAGCTCGGAGCAAGTCCCGCCCTCCACCCCGCTCTCATTGGCTAGGCCTCACGTCCGAGCTGTTCATTGGTTATCGGCGCTCATCCTGTCAAAGGGTGAAGCCTGCCGCCCAATCGGCGCACAGCGTCTGGGGCCAGTAGAAACGCCCTCCTCCTCGCGGTTCTCAGCTCGCGGCCTGCCCGACCCGGCGACGCGCGCGTGCGCGCGCCCGAGGAAAAGGCGGAAGCGGAAGTCGGGGGCGCGCTGGTTCGCAGCGGAGAGCGCAGCGGCGTCGGGTCGGGGTCCGGGGTCGCCATGGGGCGCGGCAGCGGCACCTTCGAGCGTCTCCTAGGTAACACCGCCTCCGCCCCTCGCTGCTGGCCAGCGTCCCGGGAGCAGAGCCCGGGGGCGGCCGCCGAGTGCCCCAGGCCCCAGGGGTGTGGGTGGGCGCGCCGGCGGTGCGGGGGACTCGGCAGTCCAGGGTGCTGGGCGCGGGCTGCGACCCGAGTGGGTGAGGGTCCGCGGAGGAGGCCGGGCCCGCGCTCGCGGCGACCGTGCTTGGGGCTCCGCGCCTGGGCCTGGGCGGGCAGGTCCTCGGGGAATTGATCGGGCCCGGGAGCCGCAAGCATCTGACTGAGCGGGCCACGAGTCCTGAGTCACGGAAACGGGTGACCTAGTCAGATAGACCCACTCCCCCCAAAAAACCTAGAATGCAGGGGAACTGAGGGGGCCACGAACATTGGGCTCCAAAGGGTGGAACCAGTAGTGTCCTCCCGGGGATCTGCCACGCTCTTTTGAGCGCTGCTTCCCTGGAGAAGCAGGCCAGCCCTGGCGGTCCCCCTGGGCCCCGGAGAGGCCCCGCGGTTTGGGGAGGTGGTTTTTCTGTCTGTCAGAGGAGGATGGCTGATCCTCTCTGAGCGTCCTGGAGTGGCCAATTTTAGCCAAAGGAAAATGTTTGGGGGCAAGTCCTCCCCCCTCAGTGACACTGGGTGGGCTGTGTGTTGGGGGGGGAGGTGCCCCGGGCGCCGCAGGGGTCGGTCAGAGCCTGCGCTGCTTTTTCTTTGAATGTGGCTTTGGAGGAGACCTCAGATGAGGCACCTTCCTTGTCCTGAGAACGTGCAGGCTGAGGGCTGGTTCAGCCCTCCAAAGATCAATGCAGAAGTTACTACCCGATCAGTGCTAGATGTGGACACACCTTATTAACGTCCCCTACCCCGTGTGTCTCCAGGGAGGCGAGCCAGCAGGGCTGGGGGAGCAGAGCTTGTGTGTGTGAGTGAGGCAGCTGTGACGGGCAGAGTGCAGTGTTAGCTGAGGAATCCATTCTGGAGGTCAGTCCTAGCTCCATCCCACAAAACACTTGACGCAGAGGACCGGAGTCCGGGCTGCATCTTCTCGAGGCTGGTCCCAGCTGAGAGCTCATCCGACAGGTTCAACGTCGGGAAAACCAGGGACTCAGGCATGAGGTGGCAGGGTGTAGCGTGAGACCCGCCTGGCTCAGACTGGCAAGCTGGGTGACTTTGGGCAGTGACCTCCCCTCTCTGCTTTGTTGTCTTTGTCGGTAAAGACGATAGAAATGGGACGGTGCTCAGGAGGTTGTGTAAGAACTCTGGGATCACGGAAAGTGTTTGGATCCAACACCCAGTGTTTGGATCGAGTGCACCGCAGGTGTGCCGGTAGTATTTTTTAAGCTGTTTGCCTTGTTTCTGGAAAGGATAGCGCTCTCATGATTATCAAGATTTTCATGTGGTTTTCCATTCAGTCCAAATGTTTTAAATGGGAAGCAGGCAGTCCTATCTCTCTGTTGTTGAGCTGTGGGGCCGGCCAGGGACTCGCAGAGGACAAGCCCTAGTAATGATGTGGTTTTGCCGTAGACAAAGCGACCAGCCAGCTTCTGCTGGAGACCGACTGGGAGTCCATCCTCCAGATCTGTGACCTCATCCGCCAGGGGGACACGCAGTAAGTGAGGAGAGTGTGCGCCTTCTCAGAAGCAGGGGTGGGGCAGCATGGTGCTCCCGGCTCCCTTGGTGCCCGCTGATGCTCCGGGGTCCCGCAGCGATCTGCCCTGATGGATGTCAACGACGTTAGGCCTCAGGCAGAGAATCACGTGGTCTCCATGCTGGGGTTTTGGGGGTGTGGGGACAAAGAAAGCGTTTTCTCTGTACTGCTTGGAGGTGCTTAAGGTTTCCTGGGGGATTTTGAGGACCAGAGAGTGGCAGAGCTTTTTCCAACTCAGCTTCTAAGGTGGTTTTTCTTTTTTCTTCTTTTTTACCAACGCTCTTTTCTTTCAGAGCCAAATATGCCGTGAGTTCCATCAAAAAGAAAGTCAACGACAAGAATCCTCACGTGGCCTTGTACGCTCTGGAGGTAACTAGACCTCTGCACAAGGGCCACCTCTGGGGTCGCCAAGCCAGTCTCCAGACGGCAGGGACCGCTTGACCCCGGGGCCTCGCCTGCCTGCCTGGGGCATGAGGGCAGGTCGGAGCAGCCCTGACGGAGGGCAGGGCCTCGCCTGCCCCATCTCAAGCTGACAGGCTCAGGGCCCCGAGGCTCGTGCTGGCCCCTGCCCCTGGGGATGAGAAATGGAGTCAGAGGGAGCACACAGGGCCGACGTTGCTGCCGACTCCGAGCTGCCACGGGGACTCTCCTGATGGGCCGGTGGCCCGAGGGGCCTGTCTTCTCCTGGAAGGGGGGCAGTGGGCCTCTCCTAGGCGGGTGTCCTCGGCCCCCCTGGAGGCTGCCCTTCCTTGGGTCCCGCAGGTCATGGAGTCGGTGGTGAAGAACTGCGGCCAGACGGTCCACGACGAGGTGGCCAACAAGCAGACGATGGAGGAACTGAAGGAGCTGCTGAAGGTGGGCCCTTGGCGGGAGGCGGGGAGGGCCCGGGACCCGAGGCAGGCGAACGTCGGTGGCCCCGTTGTGGCCTCCCCACGCCTGCGGAATCCCAGCTCGATGACGTCGGGGCTTTATCGGAAGTGAACCGGGCCGCCGTGTCTGGGGATGCAGGGGGACCCTGCTCTTTCTGGGGGGATCGGGAAGGCCTTCCCAGGGGCTGGGCTCGGAACCTCGCTGGGCGTGCGTGAGCGGCTGGGAGTGGGGTGTGCGGGCAGAGGCCCGGGGGGAGCCCCGAACGGCAGCTGGGTGGGTCCCACGTGCAGAGCTGGGATTCCGAGCAGGGAGGTGTGTGCATCCAGCGTGTTTATGGAGGGAGGCTGGAGGGGCACAGCACAGCAGAGACACCTTGGGGAGTGGGTTTCGCACTCTCCATTGGTAGAGGAGAGACGGCCCTCCGGAGCCGCAAGAGAGAATGCGCACAGGCCACCGCCTGTGGCCCCACAGGCCGGCGCTGCTCATCTGCAGGGATTGTGATGTGGGTGGTGACACCGGCAGGTTGTGTGATGCAGAGCGGGCGGTACAGGGGTGCACCCGCCCCACAGGGGTGAGGCGACCGGGGCGGCGGCCGAGGAGTGTAGCCCCGGACACCGTCTCTGCTACCGCTGGTGGGCGAGGGCGCAGCTTCCTGGCCCGTGTGGTGCCCGTGGCCTCACGTGGCCGAGAGCCCGCCTGGGACCTGAGCTGGGCCCTGACTGCGGCTAGGCTGAAAGAGCAGAAGGGTCAAGCCCTGCGCTTCTCTTGTCCCCGGATCGTGTCTTCTCTGGTGTGTGTGCTCTGAACCAGTGAGTGCCTCCATGGTGAGGGAGGGTCACTATAGGAAAGGGATCCACCGACCGGGCCCAGATTACGGGAAAGAACCAGAAACCTCGTGGGTGAATCTGGTAGGCATCTCCATGGAGCAGCTTTCTCATCGTGCCGTGTTCCTGAGCACCCCCCGGGAGAGCTCAAGGAACGCGACGGACAGGGCCCGAAGCCGGCGGAAGCGGCTTTGTGTGGGGGGCAGCTTCTGGCACGGCCACCACCGCCCCCCGTGGCTGGCCGCGACCAGAGGACAGGCGGCCGGCCTCGCATCTGCTCCCTCAGCACGGGGCTGGCGGGCGCTGCCCGGTGGAGCCTGGCGTTCGCCGGGGCCATGCCGGCTTTCAGACTCGGTCCCTTGACGCCAAGCTCCTGGGAGCAGGGGAGGAGGAAGCAGGTGGTTACAGCTTTGCCCGGGGCGTTAAGGAAAAGCCAGGCCCTGAGTGGGCACACCCCTGCGATGAGTGTCCTCGGGGACAGGGCTTCACGGAGGAGGGGGCTTGGGGAGCGAGTCTGTGCATGGCCCCGGTGCCCCACGCTGGGGACCCTCCCCACCCACGCGCTCAGTGGGGCGGTCTTCTTGCCACTTCATCACGCTAGGACGTCTCTTGTGTTCGTGTCTCCCACCGCCCTCCTCACTGGTCCTTCTTTTTGTCCTTTCTGTGCAGAGGCAGGTGGAAGTAAACGTCCGAAACAAGATTCTGTATCTGATCCAGGCCTGGGCGCACGCCTTCCGGAACGAGCCCAAGTACAAGGTGGTCCAGGACACGTACCAGATCATGAAGGTGGAAGGTGCGTGGGGAGAGATCTGTCTGGTCCCGAGCTCGGCACACGTCCTCTAGGAGCTGAGGGGCTGCCCCGCCCCTGGCAGAGGCCAGAGAGCCTGTGCGCACCAGCACAGGGCCGGGGACAGCACCACGGTGCGCGACCGGCGGCGGTGGCAGTCTGCTCTGGGCCCCAGAGCCCCTGCCTTTCCTGGCCTCACGCCGGGTTAGGGCGGGACGGGGCACGTGGCCAACCAAGCGAGAAGACTGAGCCGAGGAGCTGATTCCCGAGCTTGGGTCCTAGGGAGGAAGTAGAGCGGGGGGGGGCCCTGGCCTCTTGGGGGCTGACTTAGCATGAGGGCGGGGAGAAGGCCGCGAGAGCGGGCGGCGGGTGCACCAGGCCTGACGTCTGAGCAAGCCAGCGTCCCGTGGGAGACTCGCTTCCGGGAGCCCGGGGCCGTCACGGCCCGGGGACAAGGCTCGGGAGAGGACAGCCCACGGGAGCGCCTCGGGCGGAGCTGGGGTGCCCCGTAAGGGCGGGAAGTCCTGGGAGGGCTGCCGCAGGGCTGTGACAGTTGGGGGACCTTCGCGGGGCCTCGGCTGCTCTCCTCCCAGCTGCCGCAGCAGCCACACAGGTGTGCTGGGGCTCAGCGAGGAGGGCCGCGGATTCAGACCGCAGTGTTCACACGGGGCAGCGAGTGGGGGGACGGGGGCACCCCCCACCTATGCGGAGGCCTGAGGTGAGGCGTGGAGCAGGGGCGGTGTCTGGTGGCCGCGGGCGGTTTGGACCCCCTGGAGACTGTGTGGTGAAGGGCCTGCCAGCGTCCGTGAGCTGGTCTCAGGCCCTGAATCCCGCACACTGCCTGGTGGGGGTGTGCTCGCGTTCGCTCTCCTGGGGAGATAACCCTAAACTTTGTGGAATCCTCGAGGGGTCTATGTCTCTACAAAAAGCTTGGGCGTCTATTTTAAGAGTCCCGAGAGGTGTAGGGGGCTGAAGTGCGGGGCTGGGAGCTGGGCGGAGCTCCAGGGAAGATCTGCGAGGCCTTGATGTGGCGCGAGTGAGGCCAGGCACCAGGCCCAGGCCCCGCGACGGGGTGGCCCGTTCATGTACCCGGGCGTCCTCGCCTGGTGCTGGGTCACTGCATGTGCTGCCCCGGGCGCTGGGCCTCCTCCTGTAGGTCTGCTTGGGGAAGCGGGTGCCCAGAGCCGGGACGTGGCTCCCGAAGGTCTCGGGCGGACTGGGCAAGGACAGGCGAGGCGGCCAGGGCCTCGCATGCCAGCGTGGCACTGACGGTGACCGTGGTCCCCTTTTTCCAGGACACGTCTTCCCAGAGTTCAAGGAGAGCGACGCCATGTTTGCTGCAGAGAGAGTGAGTGCCCAGGGTGCCGGGAGTCTACGAGTGAGGCTGCTATTTTTAGGTTTACTTAAGTAGTCTGTGCACCCAATGTGGGGCTCGATCTCACAACCCCAAGATTGAGGGCCCTATGCTCTTCCAACTGAGCCAGCTGGGCGCCTGGGAGTCGGCTGCTTTGAGGAAGCAGAAGGGAAGTCCTGGGGTCCTGGCTTGTGGGGCACATCGGTGGTGAGCTGCCGTTTTGTCTCAGAAACGACACGCGGGGACGAGCAGCTGCACCTCTGGGGGCTCAGCTTGGAGCGCAGCTCAAGGTGCCTTCGCTCAGACAGGCTCTGACCCCGAGCCGCGGGGAGTCTTGTGCTCCCACCTTTTGGAAGGAGAGCCCGTTTGGAGTGGGCGCTGGCCTCGCAGCCTGGGCCCCGAGCCCCTGAGCCCACAGTGGGGGACTTGGCCGGGCCGGGGGGAGCCGTGCGGTCCTGACTTTGCCCCCCCCCCCAGGCCCCCGACTGGGTGGACGCCGAGGAGTGCCACCGCTGCAGAGTGCAGTTCGGGGTGGTGACCCGCAAGGTGAGTGTGTCCACCCCAGGGCCGAGCCCCCACCGCCCACGGTCCTCGCGAGGCCCCTGGAGCCACCTGGGGTCCTTTTCCTCTTGGCCGTGACCTTGGTGCGTGCAGCAAACCCAGCCCCTAGCTCCGTGGCGAGCGGGGTCCCAAGGGGTCACAAGTCTGATGGGCGGTGCTGTCCTATGAAGCTTGGCACAGCTGTGTCTCCCTGGGGACGGGAGCGCTGCAGACCTGGGGCTGCGGGAGGCTCGGGGTGTGCTGCCTGAGCCCACAGCCCTTGGCTGCCTCACGGCTAACCGCCTGTGCGCTCCGGCCCTGGAGCCGCCGCTCCTCTCCCTCCTGAGGCACCGACCACGACGGTGAAGGCCAAGGCCAGGGCGTCTGAGGAGACTCACTGGACCACCATCAGCAGAATCTCTTATCTCCCAGCACAACTCGTGCACGATTCTTAGGAACTTTTCTTTTTAATTTGACTTCTTTTCCCCCAAACGGTGGCTACAGTTGAGAGCCTGGAAATGTGCCATTTCCCTAGGGTCTGCGTGGCCTCTGCCCACCCTGGGAGGCCCGGCCTGGCGCCCTGTGCCACGGGCAGTAGCGGGCGGGTGGGCGCAAGGGGTCAGCGGCCCCGCCCCAGGCCGCACCCTGACCCGCCCCGTGTCACAGCACCACTGCCGGGCCTGCGGCCAGATCTTCTGCGGCAAGTGCTCCTCCAAGTACTCCACCATCCCCAAGTTCGGCATCGAGAAGGAGGTGCGCGTGTGCGAGCCGTGTTACGAGCAGCTGAACAAGTGAGTCCCTGCTGGGCTCCCGGGGGCGGGACTGCGTCTCCCGGCTGGGAGTCTGTCTGCGTTGTAGCTTTTCGTTATTATTATTTTTTAAAGATTTTATTTATTTATTTGGCAGAGAGAGAGAGAGAGATCACAGGTGGGCAGAGAGGCAGGGAGAGAGAGGGGGAAGTAAGCCTCCCGCCGAGCAGAGAGCCCGATGTGGGGCTCGATCCCAGGACCCTGACACCATGACCTGAGCCGAAGGCAGAGGCTGTAACCCGGAGCCACCCCAGTGCCGTGCTTTGTAACCTTTTAGTTCCTCAGTCAAACTCAGGGAAAAGGTGCAGGCACGGGAAGCCGACGCCGCAGGGCGCAGCCTCCTCCCGGGTCCCTCAGTTAATTGCACTGGCTCCCTTCCCCATCTGCTCAGCTTTTCCCACATGTCGTGTTGGTTCTGAAGCTCTGCGAGTGGCTGGTCCTAGTCCCGTCCTCGGCAGTTCTGTCCCCGTCAGGCCCGCCCAGGCCCCCAGCACACGGCCAGTGGCCATCACAGGCCCTCCGCTCCCGCGACCCAGATCTGCTCGCGGCCCATGTGTCCTGACATGTGTGTTTCTCACGGGCCTGGGCTGGTGTGGTGCCCCCCTTGGTTTGGGTCTGGGGTCTTGTGGTTGCAGTCAGGTCGTGTGCTCCCTGTGTGACCCCAGGCTGAGGCTGTCCTTCTCCGTGCAGCCTCCGGGCCCCGGGGGCCTGTGCTGTCTGTCTCCCGGCGTCGCCGCCAGGGTCTCATCCCTTGGTTAGCTGGTGCCTGCGGGTCGCTGTCCTGGAAAGGCCCTTTCCTGTGTTTAAACCTCGTTTCCGGGAGAGGGGGCTGGGGCTTAGGCCAGGCGACCTGCCCGGGTCCTACATCCCTAGGTGACACACAGCTGGTTTGAGGGGCCAGTTTTTCTCCCGAGCACAGCCCGTGGCACTACTGTGGTCGTTCTGTGGGGATGCCGGGGGCCGGGGAGCAGTGCTCAGCCACCCGGGGTCCTCTCGCCTCCAGGAAAGCAGAAGGGAAGGCCTCGTCCACAACGGAGCTGCCCCCGGAGTACCTGACCAGCCCCCTGTCCCAGCAGTCCCAGGTACTGGCCCTGGGTCCCCGGGGCACCTCGGCCCTGGGCTCTGGGCCCTGCTCACCAGCCCGCGTGTCCCCAGCTGCCCCCCAAGCGGGACGAGACGGCCCTGCAGGAGGAGGAGGAGCTGCAGCTGGCCCTGGCGCTGTCGCAGTCGGAGGCCGAGGAGAAGGAGAGGCTGGTGAGCCGGGGTGGGGCTCCCCTGGTGTGGGGGGCCGGGGGTGTGCCCCTAGATGTTGGGGCGTTTAAGGAGGGCAGAGGAGAGTGGCGGGGCGGCCCATCTGCACCGGGACCCTCCTTGCCTCTCCCGCAGAGACAGAAGTCGGCTTACGCCACTGCCGCGTACCCCAAGGCCGAGCCCGCGCCCGTGGCCTCGTCGGCGCCCCCCGCCAGCAGCCTCTACTCCTCGCCGGTGGTGAGTGTGCTCCCAGGCGGGGCCCCACGCTTCCGTGCAAGAGGATGGAAGGGCTGCCCCAGAAAGGACGGCCTGATCAGGCCAGCGAAGGTCAAGGTCCAGCGTGGCCCTCCCCAGCCCTCCGCTTCTGGTCAGGGGACCCTTGTAGGGGAGGAGGACCCCGGGAAGACTGGGGACCTCCCCAGAGTGAGAGGAGACAGGCAAACCCTGGGGTCAAAGGTGGCCTGCCTTTTTCTGGCCTCACCAGCCTGTGAATGAATACAGGGTGGGCGGCAGGTGGGACAGAAGGTTCAGGACGTCAGGGCAGCTCTGCGGGGCTCTGGGTGGGGCCAGGTGGCCAAGGCCCTAAGAACAGCCGCGCCGTCCTCCGTCGGGACTGGCGCTGTGGTTGCAAGGAAGACTGGAGGGCCACTGTCCTGCGCCTCTTCGGTCACAGAGCCTGTGGGGGCCCCTCGGACAGGCCAGTGCCTGGCATCCACTGTCACCGTGGTGGCATTCCAGCCTCCCGAGCGACAGCCTGAGGGGACCTGGGCACATGTTGGAGCCGTGGGTCACGGCTGCTCTGGCCTGTGTCTCCCCAGACCTCGTCGGCACCGCTGGCTGAGGACATCGACCCCGAGGTGAGGGCGCCCCCATGTGCAGTGCTCTCCCCTGCCGCCCCCGGCCCCCAGGGGTGACACTTGTTGTGTGCACAGCTCGCCCGGTATCTCAACCGGAACTATTGGGAGAAGAAGCAGGAGGAGGCCCGCAAGAGCCCGACCCCGTCTGCCCCCGCGCCCCTGACGGAGCCGGCCGCCCCGCCTGTGGAGGGCCATGCAGTCCCTGCCAATGCACTGGAGGTGGGTGGCTCTCCGTGCTCCCGGCCCACAGTCCTGGGCTGGGCAGGGGGTGCCCTGCGACGGGCTGGACGAAGCCCTCACCCCCTCTGGCCTCTTCCAGACTCCCCTCCCGGAGACAGACTCTCAGCCCATAGCCCCCTCCAGCGGCCCCTTTGGCGAGGTAAGCTGTGGTGCCCTCGCGGGCCCCGCACAGGCACCCTCTCCTGCTAGGGCCGAGCCCCGCCCGCAGGGACCTCCCAAGGGTAAGCGGTTCCAGCCCAGGACCCTCGATGGAACCTCTGTGGGCTGGCTGGCTCCAGAGCTTGGCCACTTGCTGCCTAGAAGGGGTCAGAATTTTCTAGGGCAGCCCCGAACCACCTGGATGAGTCCTTGTTCCGTCCCAGGGCTTCTGGGCTCTGTTGGTCACTGGACTAAGAGACCTTGACCTCTCGGAGGGAGGCAGGCCGGCGCCGCACGGGGCAGGAGCAGAGGGGCTTCGAGCCCGGCTGCCCGAGCTCCAGCCCGCGCCACGCCCCAGTGCGCGAGTTAAGCCTCCCCGGGCCTCCGTGTTCGCGTGTGTTAAAGGGCGTCCTGAGGGTGCTCCTTCGTAGCACCATGGGGGGATGGGGCCCCAGCACCTGGAGTGGGGGGGCGGCTCCTCCAGAGGCCGCCGTGTGTCCCCAGCAGCAGTACCAGAATGGGGAGTCGGAGGAAAGCCACGCGCAGTTCCTGAAGGCCCTGCAGAACTCCGTCACCACCTTCGTCAACCGCATGAAGAGCAACCACGTGCGGGGCCGCAGCATCACCAACGACTCGGCCGTGCTGTCCCTCTTCCAGTCCATCAACAGCATGCACCCCCAGCTGCTGGAGCTGCTCAACCAGCTGGATGAGCGCCGGCGTAGGTGTCGCGGCCTCGTGGGGTCCCCTCGGTGTGGGGTCGTGTGCGCGCTCCGTGCTGGCCGCTCGCCGCGGCCATGGGGACGGTCCTCAGGTGGGACTCCCCCCAGGGAGGTAGCTTCTCGGGAGCACGTGTCTGGGCAGCGTGCCACACGGGACGTGTTCCTAGCAACGGGAAACGGCCCGCTAAGCATAGGACTGTCAGCTCCAGGAAAAATCCCAGCCCCGACCCTGACCCTGACCCTGGGAGCACAGAGGTCGGCCGTGCCCTGCGGACAGGCGCTTAGCCGGGTGAGGGCAGGCCTGGTGGCCACAGCCCGGCACAGGGCCGCAGGTGCTCCCCTCCCATGCCACGCGCTCCTGGCACTGCCCTCTCCCCGCAGTCTACTACGAGGGGCTGCAGGACAAGCTGGCGCAGATCCGCGATGCCCGGGGTGCGCTCAGCGCCCTGCGGGAGGAACACCGGGAGAAGCTTCGCCGGGCAGCTGAGGAGGCTGAGCGCCAGCGCCAGATCCAGCTGGCCCAGAAGCTGGAGATCATGCGGCAGAAGAAGCAGGTGGGGTCACCGACCCCACTCGGGGACCGGGACGGCGCCAAGCTCGTGGACAGCGCCAATGGCTGCCTCTGGCCCACAGGAGTACCTGGAGGTGCAGCGGCAGCTGGCCATCCAGCGCCTGCAGGAGCAGGAGAAGGAGCGGCAGCTGCGCCTGGAGCAGCAGAAGCAGACCATCCAGATGCGCGCTCAGATGCCTGCCTTCTCCCTGCCCTACGCCCAGGCAAGCGCTGCCCCCCCGCCGCCCCCCCGCCCCCGGGCATGCCCCGCCCCCGGCTAGCTGGGGGCTCTGGCCACTGCCCAGGGCCACCCTGACCACCTCTCTCTCTGTCCCCAGCTCCAAGCCATGCCCGCAGCTGGGGGCGTGCTGTACCAGCCCTCGGGCCCAACCAGCTTCCCGGGCACCTTCAGCCCCGCGGGCTCCGTGGAGGGCTCCCCCATGCACACGGTGTACATGAGCCAGCCGGCCCCCGCCGCCAGCAGCCCCTACCCCAGCATGCCCGGGGCCGCAGCAGGTAATGGGGCCGGGCAGGGGCCGCCGGCCCAGATGCACCCCACACCACCGCCGAAGCTTCCTCCTTTTGTTCTTGTTTTGCTGATTTCAGTTCTACAGAAAAGTTAAACACTTACGAAGGGTTTTCTAGATTTCTCAAACGTTAACATTTCGTTGCTCTCTCCCTTCGTTGTTCACACACGCGTATGTGGGTTTTTTTCCTGAACCGTTTTATTGTTTTTAATTTTTATTTCTTAAACTTTATTGTTATTTTTAAAGATTTTATTTATTAGAGAGAGAGAGAGAGATCACAAGTAGGCAGAGAGGCAGGCAGAGGGAGAGGGGGAAGCAGGCTCCCTGCTGAGCAGAGAGCCCGATGCGGGACTCGATCCCAGGACCCTGAGATCATGACCTGAGCCTAAGGCAGGGGCTTTAACCCACGGAGCCCCCCAGGCGTCCCTTCCTGAACCTTTTTAGAGTGTGTGCTGGGCATGACGCCCTTTGCTCCTAGCTCGGTCAGTGTGTATTTCCTAAACGCAAGACACTGTGTCGTGGCATGGGCACAGAGGCCAGGTCGGGAGCCGTGGAGGCCGCGGTGTGACCTCGCCCACTGCCGGCTGCAGCTCCCCAACGCTGTCCCGGGAGCCCTGGCCCCTTGTGCCAACAGGAAAACCCGGGGCTGTTGTCTTTAACTGTCCGGCTGTCTTCCATCTCTGATCTAGAATGTTCTTCTTCTGCCTTTGTGTTCACGACAGTGACTCCTCCAACAGCACTGGCCTGCCAGCCTGCAGACCACCCCTCGGTGGGCTGTGTGCTCCTCGTGGCTGGGTTTCGGCCGGGTGCCTGGGAAGGCATAGCTGGCCGCTGGCCGCGAGGTGTGCAGGTGGCTTGTTGGGGCTCCTCCCTGGAAGGGCCTGGCTGTCCCGGGGCTCGGGGGACGGGGCTTGCACACATCCTTGTTCCTCCTAAGTTGTCACCTGTTAGCTTTAGCGTCTCCGTTGTGCCTGAGACCGTCGTAACGTTTGTCTCCCAGTGATTTTCTCATCTCGTTCTTCTCCTGTTGGTCAGTGGTCTTTCCGCCATAAGAAGGCACTTTTCCCTCTCTTTCCTCTCCGGTCGCTCCCATCCGTGTGGATCCATCTTATTTAAATCAGCCTTGTCTTCAGGCCCTGAGTTTCAGAAGGTGCGAGAGCTTGTTTCCCCCACCTCTCCCATGCTGTAGCCCGTCAATACCGTTTCGTTCATTTCTTCGACTGCATTCAGCATCAGAGCTCCTCTCCTATCCTTGTTGATCTTCTTTTCCTTTTGTGACAATGTGAGATGTGATCTTGGTGCCAGAAGTTCTCTGCAGTGTACTGAGCTCACTCCTTGTCCCTCCGTAGATCCTGGCATGGTGGGCGCCTACATGTACCCAGCAGGGACTACCGGCGCGCAGGCGGCTCCCCAGGGCCCTCCCGGGCCCACTGCCAGCCCAGCCTACTCTTCCTATCAGCCCACGCCAACGCAAGGCTATCAGGTAGGCGCGCAGGGCTGCTTCCTTTCCCGGCGAGGGCCCACAGCCCTTCTTCCATCACGCCCTTCCCTCTGCAGAACGTGGCCTCCCAGGCCCCCCAGAGCCTCCCAGCCATGTCCCAGCCTCCGCAGTCCGGCGCCGTGGGCTACATGGGGAGCCAGCCGGTGTCCATGGGTTACCAGCCTTACGGCATGCAGGTGAGAGCCCGCGGGGGGCGTCCGCAGGGGAAGGGGCTGGGGGAGCACTGGGCAGGCCCCGCCCTCCGGCCCACCACCCCCTTCCCCAGCGCTCGGCTCTCCTAGGTGGCGGCGCTTGATTTTCAAGTCAGAAACGCCTCCCCTTTATTGGCCTTTGGGGCTCCTTCACATGGGGTTCGCTTCATTTTCACAGAGTCTCATGAGCACCCTCCCCAGCCAGGACGCGCCTCTGCCACCCCCGCAGCAGCCCTACATCGCAGGGCAGCAGCCCCTGTACCAGCAGGTGAGCGCCTCCCCCAGGCTGCCCGCCAGCTGGGCCCGCGGACGGACGATGGTGGGGCCGTCCCCGGGGGGAGGAGACGGTGCGGGCCGGACTGCTGCCCAGCAGTGTGGAGGGGGGGTGGGCACCACCCACGCGCACGGATGTCCAGACCGCACTCAAACCCACAGACACTGGTCGGGAATTCCTGGGGTCTCCGCTGGGGCAGGACGAGGTCAGGGAGCCCACGACAAGCTGGGAGGAGGGAGGCCTGGTGCGGACTGGGCTTTGCTGGGATCGAACGCCCGGGCTGAGACCAGGGTGGAGTGGTCTAGAGAGAAGCTGCTAGACCGGGGGTGTGTGTAGGGGACTGATGGTTCCTGTGCCCTCCCCCCAGATGGCGCCCTCTGGGGGACCCCCCCAACAGCCACCCCCAGTGGCCCAGCCGCCGCCCGCACAGGGCCCTCCAGCACAGGGCACTGAAGCCCAGCTCATCTCGTTTGACTGACCCCAGCTGGGAGCGCCTTCCAGAACACTACGGTTCTCTGAACCACCGCCTCCGTCTCTAACTAGCGTCGTCCTCTTGCCTCGCTCCCCTCTTACCGCCATGTAGTGTCCCTGCTGCGTGCAGGGGGTGGCCCTTCAGCCCGGCCCCCACCCTCTGTTCTCTCTGCTGACTCTTCGTGCCCCCGGCCCATCCTTCTCCCCATCTCCTGGAGTTGGTCTCGGACTTCTTTCCCCGGGGCTGGGCCTCAGAGGGTGGGAGGGAAGGACCTTCTCCAAGAGGGAGCCTTCAGCCCAGTGCTCCAGGTCCCGTGCGGGCTGGCTGGAGTGGGGTCCCTCTTCCTGTGCAGCCCGGGCCCGCCCATCTGCACCCGGGACACCGCACGGCCTGTGGCCTGACCGGTGTGCGTGCTCCCTAGAACCCTCCGGCGTGGCCTCCTGAGGTCAGCAGGCGCTCCTGGCCCTTACGGGAGGGCAGGGGCGCGTCTCCAGCTTCTCTGCTTCTGAGCTGCCATCGCACCCAGTGCCCTGAGTAGACGGAACGGAACACTGATAATAAAATGTCTTTCAACAAGTATTGGAGTGTCTGTTCAGAAGGAAGGTGGTGGGCAGCGGGGCCGGGCAAGTAGGCACATGTCTGGAGGTCAGCCTGTCCTCGGCCAGGCCTGGTTCCCCGGGTGTCCCCCGGGGCGGACGCTACTCTGGCAGCAGCTGCAGACCTGCTCCTTCCGGAGACAGCCCCCCGGAGCTGTGCCCTTGGGGAGCCCAGCAGCGGTCCTCCCCATCCGGCCCTGCTCTGCCCTGACTCCTCGAAGGCTTGCAAAGCCCAAGGATGGAGTGATTCACACACTGGAGCTGTAGTCCCGAAGAAAATACCCTGTAGACTCACCCCTCGTATCCAGAGTTCATTTCCCACGCAAACACCTCTTAGGTGAGCCCAGGATTAGCTCTTCTACGAAGAAATGGGCCAGTTTAATAGGCATAGAGGCTGGCTGAGCTCAGGGCAAAGGCAGGGTCGGCGCAGCTCTGCCCTCTTGATTGGCCTCTTTAAGTGCGGCTCCACGCCGGGCTCTCAGAAAACCGGCTGGGAGAGGAGACTGAGCACATAAACAGCAAAGACCCAGGCCCCTCAGGGCAGATGTTGGCCCGAGGGGCTGGGGAGGAGGCTACACAGGCCCGAGCTGGAGGCACCTCCCTGCAGTGTTTGGGATAGAAAGGAGGGATTTCAGAGGATTCGGACAGCCGGACACACAGCCGGGGCGGACGCATTTCCCTCTCCCAGGTAAACCGTTAGCCCTCTCGCCCACGACCGCAGACCCCGACCCCTCCAGGCTCGACCACAACCCTTACGGTCGCTGCCAGCAGAGAACCCCGAGTTCAAGCGCCGAGACGCGCGGCCCAGGCCGCGGCCTCGCTCCCGGGCGGCGTGGACCGAGGGAAAACGCGCTCCCGCGCTGGCCTGAGAGGCAACCCTTCGGGGCTGGGGTGGGGTGGGGAGGAAACCACGGAGCGGGTTGCCCAGAGGGCAGCGGGAGCGCCCGGCGCTAGGTGACCTCAGGCTGCGGGCGGCCAGGGCGGGGGTGGCCCCCCACCACGGGGCCTGCCGAGAAAGGGCACTTGGAACCCTCGCGCCCACCCGGCGGCGGAGCAAACGTCCCGCGCCGAACCCGGGGTCGGCCGGCGCGAGGCTCGGGCAGGCGTCGGGGAGTAGGGGTCACTGCACTGTCCTCCCTGGCCGGGCTGCTCGGGGGCCGGGACCGCCTCTCCCAGCCTCGGCCTTCCCGGCCTTCGTTCACGCAGCGAGAAGGCCCCAGCGGCTCAGCGTCCGCACCCAGGACCCCGACCCCGACTCCGGGCCTCCCACCCACGCGCCTCTGCGCCTGCGCGGCTCGTCGCCAGGGTGTGATCTCGTGGATCGAGAGGAAGCCAGCGCGAGATGCGGCTAGAGCGTCCTCTCCAACTCGTTTCCCCGGAGGCCTCGTGGGCTAGAGCGTCCTCACGCACCGCGAATGCTCGGCGGCCCCGGCGGCTAGAGCGTCCTCACGCACCTCGAATGCTCGGCGGCCCCGGCGGCTAGAGCGTCCTCCTCCTGGGGAGCCGCGTGTGACCTTCCCGCCCGCGGACCGATGCTGCCCGCGGCCGCTCGCCCCCTTTGGGGGCCGTGTCTCAGGCTTCAGGGCGCTGCGGTCCGTCTCGCCAGGTATCGTCGAGGGCTGGCGGGGTGGTAGGGTCGGGGCCGGCAACTGAGGGTGCAGGTTGGGGGCGGCGTCGGCGCGCAGGATGCCACCCCGACTCGTCGGATCCCGGCGGCGGGGGGGGTCGCGAGGGCCCCCCTCGTCCGCTGCTTCCTAACCCTCGCGGGTTGCTGAGTGTGCTCGGGGTGGCCCCAGATGATCGCGCCCAGGTCCCTGTCCCTCCCCGGGCCTCAGTTTCCCCCGCAGTCCCACGGACGCGGTAGGGCTCCCGCCGGTGGGTCCGGCGTTGTGCCGCCCGAGGGCCCCAGATTCTGAGAAGTTTCGTGTAGCGAGATGCATTCGAGTTACTGTCCTGCTCCCACGGGCTGATAGTTTTTTCGACCGGAAATTAACGTTGTGGGTAGCGTATCTGCAAATACTTGCGTGGATTTCTCAGACTCATTGAAGAATTTAAGGTCGCTGGGAAGCTCCCTGATCCGCGTGGACCCCGAATCTGAGAACCCTGGATTGAGACCAAGGAGCTAGATCTGAGCTGCTAGCGCTCCCCCGCGTGGTCTGGGTCACCTGCCTGGGCCAGGCTGACCGCCTTGTCTCATTGGGGGGCTAGGCAACAGGTGCCCGGAGTCTACACTGTGCGGCCGATGAGATGCAGCAGCCATCGAATGGGGGAGGCCCTCGCCGGTGCGCCCCTGGACAACGCGCCCAAGGAGTACCCCCCCAAGATCCAGCAGCTGGTCCAGGATATCGCCAGCCTTACACTCCTGGAAATTTCAGATCTCAACGAGCTTCTGAAGGTATCACAGCCCCAGGCCCCTGGCTTGTGCCTGGTGTATGTAGGGACTAACTAGCTATCGTAAATTGTCGGAAGCGTGCTCTCTGAGTGTGAGGGCGGTGCCATACTTGCGGTGTGGGTATCTTTGAACGTGATGGGCAGCCACTGAGACCGCTCTCCCTTCTCCCTGCAGAAAACGCTGAAGATCCAGGATGTTGGACTCATGCCGATGGGCAGCGCAATGCCCGGAGCTGCCCCTGCTACAGCAGCAGCCCCTGAGGTGAGCGCAGGCCAGGGCCCCACAAAACGGTGCCACCACATCACAGGGCCCCCGTTTCTCTCATTGTCCCTCATCTTGGGCCGGCATCAGGCAACGCTTCCCACAAAACTGTGTGTGCTGGCCGTGGGCCCCCTGCAGCCTCCTTGGGACCCCCTCCCTGCCAAGGACGTGCAAGTCCCTGCCCCCATGGAGACCGTGTTTCTCGGTGATGAACCAAATAAGAAAAAAAAGAAAAAACTTGTTGAATAGCAGAACATAACAAATGCTGGGGGAAAACATAGGGAAGAAGCTTGAAGGGGAGGCCTACAATTTCAAGGAAAGCTACAATAAGGAGCTGACTGTGGGGGAGATTTGAGGAATACGGGAAGAGAGCAGGGTATTCCCAGCGGAGGGCCAGCGTGCGCGGGAGATGGGGGGCAATGGGCAGGTTTGGGTCTCCACGACGAAACCAGCAGACCTGAAGCCACACACTTTTGTTGTGGTTTTTGTTTGTTTTTGGTTTGGTGGAGGGATGTTCGCAAATTTTGTCGGGAAAATTCCAGTTATCGACAGGTACAAAGAATGACCCATGTACGCATCACCCAGTCTCAATAATGATTAAGGCGTTTACTTCGCTTTTTCCTTGGAGCTTAAGGCAGGTGTCTGGCGTGTCCTTTCTCTGCGTGCTCCAGCCCACGTCTCCAAACACGGGTGTTTTCTTCACGAAGCCACGAGCCGTTTGTGCGACAAACATTATTAACAGTGACTTTCTAGCTCAGTCTATCCAGATTTAGCTAATGGTCCCAGACTTCATAGCAGTCGGTCTACCCCAGTCTAAATAAGGTCTGTGTGTCGCATCTGGTCACTGGACCTCTGAAGTCAGGCCTCTGTCCTCAGTCCCCTTTCCGTGGCCATCCCCGAGGTCAGGGTCCTGTAGGGTGTCCCACGTCTCAGACGTGGGTCCCAGTGGCATCAGCCCCACTCCGCCATCTGCTGTGAACTGGCAGCTTTACAGCTCATGGGATCTAGGCTGAATATTTGGGGCAGGGAGAGACAGAATGACCGTGGAATTTATCGTCTGAACTGGAACGCTTCTGAGAACGAAGGGGTACTATTAGCAACTGGGGGGTGCATCCAAACCATGGCGGCCCCCCGGCTTCTGGGCCGCGTGGCTGCGCTCCGTGGCGGTGCTGCCACTTCACCTGTGACAGCGGGGGCTCTGGTGGCCTTGTCCTCCCGTCGCTGCCCCGTCAGTGAAGGTGGAGTGCAGCTGCCTGCCCCTTGGTCACCCACCGTGATTTGGGGCCCGGCCGAGGATGGGAACGGCCCTGCTTCCCCACACGCTGCTGGGTAAGAGCTGCTGGTGGCCCCTGCCTGTCCCACGAGTTCCAGCTTTGAAGGGACGAGGGAACTTGAGTGGGCGCGGGAGGCCGAGTCAGAATGGCCTCTGGGAGAAGGCAGCCTTTCCGGTGAGGGAGCCTGGTCTCCACTGGGGAGTGTGTGAGGAGGGCAGGCTGCGGGCCTCGCTGGCCTGGCTTCGGGGCTTGGGGGTTACAGGACAGGCCGGCCCAGGAGCGGACGTGCCGGCTCCACCGGTGCTTTCTCTCCCCCCCCCCCAGGTGGCAGAAGAAGACGTCCCCACACGGAAAGAACGGACACATTTCACCGTCCGCCTAACAGAGGCAAAGCCTGTGGACAAAGTGAAGCTGATCAAAGAAATCAAGAACTACATCCAGGGCATAAATCTCGTTCAGGTGAGCTCTGTGGGCGGCACGGGCCCCTCCCGGGCGTCCCGAACACGCGAACGGTACTGGGACGGGCCCCTCCTGGGGCAGGTTGGTCACGGTCACCCAGGCCCCGTTTCTGACTTTGCTCTCTCTGTTGCAGGCCAAGAAGCTGGTGGAGTCCCTGCCCCAGGAGATCAAAGCCAATGTCGCCAAGGCCGAGGCGGAGAAGATCAAGGCAGCCCTGGAGGCGGTGGGTGGCACCGTGGTTCTGGAGTAGGCCAGCTCTGAGGACTGGTGGACAGGGGTGCCTGGGACCTGATCGAGGCCCCAGCATCTGGGACCCGCTGGCGGGAGCGGCCTCCGGACAGAACTACCGCACTGGCGCCCATGGGCCGATTCGTCCTGGGACGGGGCTGCGTTCTGGGACGGGTGGATGGACCCGCTGAGCCTGGGGGCGGGGCTCCCCTGTGAGCAGCACCCGGAGAAGGATTCCGGAACGTCCCGCGGTCAACACGCACCCCCTGGTGGCCACTGAGAAAAATACATTGTTCGGGTGCGGTGTGTGCGGAGTGGTGTCTGGGCTGCAGCAGGGGTGGAGGGGGGTGCGGGGTGGGCTGAGGCGGCCCCCTCATTCCCCAGCAGGACGTCCGAGGGTCAGCAAACAGTCTTTGGGTCCTTTGTGCGCAGGGGCCTGACCTCCGGGGCTGGCAGCAGCACTCGGGGGAGTAGGCAACGCCCGTCCTGCCTCGGGGGCGGCGGCTGGCGCGGCTGATGCCAGACCTTCCCCGGGTGGTGGGTACGGGGCACCCGTGGTGCTCTTTAGCAGAGCGAGAATGGCAGGCCGCTGTGTCCCCTCCCTGGCCACTCTGGAAGAATGACCGGCAAGGACAGGGATGGGGACCAGAAGGCGACATCGCGTTTGGGAGAGAACCCCTCGGGACAGGCCTGGGGAGCTGCTGTGCTCCCAGGGGGCGTGCCCAGCAGCCCAGCACACAGAGACCATGCTTGCTCCTCGTAAGAAGGCTGCTCCCTGGCCCCGAGAGCCCTGCTGGCCAAGTCTGCGGCCGCCGTCCTGCAGGGTTAATGATTGACCATCAGCAGATCTCTGCGCGAGCCTTCAGACGCCTCCGAGGCCGCCCGGGGCGGGTATCCCTGGCCCTGTATCCTGCTGACCCAGCCGCCTCTTCCTGGGGGAAGGGAGTGGTCTGAACTCGGGGACGGTCCTCAGCCTGGCCTTCCGCAGGTCACCCACAGAGTCTGCACATTCTCCGAGCCCCTGTGTCCTTCCAGCGGAGTTGGGGTGATGAGGACTCCCTCCTCCTGCTCCATGCTGGGCCGACGGGGGAGGGCTGCTCGAAAGTGCGTGATGCTGCACCCCAGGGCCATGAGGCTCTCAGGCCAGCCTCACTGCCTGCCTTGCTCCAGGCTAGGATGGTGCCCCCCCCACCTGACCTCGCGGTCCTACCTCCATCCCCCTTGCTCTGGTCTGCCGTTGGCCAATAAAGTTGTGTCTCTGACCTGGCAATAGGTGGGGTGCACCCCGAGTCCCTGGAGGCCACTTGGCCTTGGCCCCTGGGCTCAGCGGAGGCCGGTGGGTCTGCTGGGTGTCCTGAGTTGCCACGATGGCACCCACGCGAAACCTTACAGTTCCCGTCAGATCCTGGTGGGAGTCCCAGGCTAGTGAAACAAGGAAGAGGGGGATCTGGAGCTGACCCCTGCCTCTTGGCCATGCCAGGGACACAGGCCAGGTGTCTGCCTGGCCCCCCACGTGGCCCCATCCGCCCTCCCTAAGCAGCCTGGGGATGTGGGAAGGACGCAGCACAGGCAGGCCCCACCGAGAGGCCTGGCCAGGCAGCCTTCTTTTCGAGACCTTGGGTTTATGTACAAGTCCTTAGGAACCGTTTGAGAATTGGGCTGGGATCTTGGAGTTGGCTGACATACAGCTTGCAAAGTGCCTTTTTCTTAAAAAGCTGCCCCGTTCGCGGTGCAGTTTCCATTTTCCAGTTCAGACACTCGGACTGCTCTCCCCAGGCACTGCCAGGTCACAGGGGAGTTCCTAGGTTGCAACGTGTCGGGCTGCTGCTCTTGCCATTTTCAGTGTTCAGTCTCCGGTTTCTGCTCCGAGGCCTCAGGGACCCGCCGCTCTCGCTTGGGGGCCGTCCGGGGTCTGTGCAGCGGGGCCAGCTTCAGGACCCTGTCTTGCTGGTGTTAGCACAGTGACGGGGCAGCCCCCACCCCGGGGGCTGCCCCCTTGCTTTCTGGGCCGTCCCCTCCACTTGCCTTCTTTGCCGCGAGCTTCTTTGTAGTCAGGACCTGGTGACACTGCCCTTGGGCGGACCCAAGATTCAGGCATCTCAGTTTCTCCTCTGTGAGCCCTGGCTCCACGCGGGTTCCGGGCAGGCTTGGGTCTCAGGAGTGGACGTGGAGGCTCTAAGCCTGTGGGACACTGGACGAGGCGGCCACTCCCTCTGCCCACCAGTCTGGCCTGTGAGCTCTGTGTCTTTAAACAAAGGCCTTAGGTGCAGAAGCCGTCTTGTTCCGGGTCACAGTCCCACATTTCCTTGAAGAGCTTTTGGTGTGTGTCTCACACTTTCTGTTTTGGGGTTTTTTTGTTTTTTTGGTTTTCCTAACTTAATTTCAGTTTTTTAAGTAACCTCTATGTCCAATGTGAGGCTTGAACTCAAAACCCCAAGATCAAGAGTCATGCTCTTGGAACGGAGCCAGCCAGGCGCCTCCTCTCTGGCTTCCAGAGAATTGCTGGGACCCTTCCCCCACTCCGCCCACCCCCACCCCGCGCCCACGGGTCCCTCTAGTCTGCAGCTGTTGTCGTCTTTCTCTCCATCCTGCCCCTCTACTTCAGAGAAAGCAGGATGCCTGTGTGACTCCCCCCACCTCCCAGGGTCCCCAGCATTTCTGGGCTGGATACTGTCTCTGCAGCTGTTCACTTCCCCAGCTGATGGCCTGGGGTTCTAGAAGACCAGCTCCACGTGGCAGCTCTAAGCAAATAGGGAGGTTTGTGGGCCCAACTATGCCTTTGACACAGCTGGATAATTGCCGGGTGCTCGGCAGGCTTGGGACCCACAGTTGTATCCCTGATGCGCCTCACACTTTCCCTTGGGTGGGCAGTAGGGGCCGCAGTGGCCAACCTGGGACTGCAAGATAGAGGTTTTTCCTGTGGAAGGGGTCTCTGGCTCTGTCTCCTCGGGGTCCGTGGGACCCGCTGGAAAGTGATCCGGGGTTCGAATTTCCACCATGCCCAGCAGGCACTTCTTGGCCTAGAGCACACTTGCACCCCACCCCCCCATCCCCGTGGTGGAATGAGGGTGGGGACCTGCACACAGGTCTCCTGCAGGCAGGCAGCTTCCCAGCGGCTCCTCCCAGGAGCCTGCACTGCCAAGGTTCACAACTTCCCGGCTCCTTGTCCTCTTCCAGGATCGCTGCCTGGGGCGGTCTGGTCAGAGCACACCTGAGACGGGACTTGGCGGGGAGCACCCGAGGGCTGCTACTCTCCCGAATTGTCTTTTGCCCCTAGTTTTCCTGTAATCCGCAGACTGACTCCACGAAGGTTTTCTGCCACCCCCTGCAGATGCACGTGTTTCAGGGCTGACCCCCCGGGGCCTGGGTGGCGGGGCCGGGACACTGGGTGCAAGGTCAGGGCCACGGCTGGGGCGGGCTGTTTGCAGGAGGCCGGCCTCCGGGAGTGGCAGGAACTGGCCCAGCGCCGAGGCCGCTCGTCGGCAGTGACCTTCGGAGACCTGCCCTAGGCGCGGGGGTGACTCTGGGGTGGCCAAGAGCGGGGCGGGGTGCGGGGACGCCAGGTTCCCGGGGAATGGAGCGGGCCCACCCAGCAGGCTCCCTGGGGTCGGTGCAGGGTGGGGGGTCAGCCACGCGCACCCCCCTCGAGGACAGCTGCAAGAGGCTCCGCGGTGCCCACTGGGTTCCGCTGCCGGCCCGCGGCTGCTTTAAGGCGCGCGGTCCGCCCCCCGGCGGGAGGCGGAGTCTCGCCGGTCCCGCCCCCACCCTGGCCCCGCCCCCAGGGCCGCGCGGGCGCATTGGCTGCGCGGGGCGCGGGGCGCGGGTGGCGCTTTGAACTCGGCGCGGGCGGCCGTGCGGGCCGGGGTCCGGGGCGGGAGTTGGGGTCCGATCGGGGCCGGGCAGAGGCCGGGGCCGGGCTGTGGGCAGCAGGAGCCGCGAGCGGGCTGCCGGCGCTCCCGGGCGTCCGCGGCGCGGGCCATGGCGGCGGAGGCGCGCGTGTCGCGCTGGTACTTCGGGGGACTGGCCTCCTGCGGGGCCGCCTGCTGCACGCACCCGTTAGACCTGCTCAAGGTGAGGGCGGCGCGGGCCGTGCGGGGGCGGGCGGCGGGCTCCTGGGGCCGGGGGTGGCGGGGGAGGCACGGGGGACCGCCCACTCGTGGGCACTGACCAGCCTCGCTCTGCACTGGCCCGGGAGGGCCTGAGACCCGGGGCCGCCCCCTGGTTCACTGCCCCTGCCGGAGACCTGCCCACTCCGGGGTGGACGTGCCCCTTGTCCGGACCACGGGCCGCGTTCCGGCCTCGGTTGTGCCCCATACTACCTGTGTGACCTTGGGCTGGTCGCTTGGCCTCTCTGAGCCAGTTTTCATCCGTCAGTTCTGAGAACAGGAGTCTGCCTGGTTTCCAGTGGAGGGGTGGTTCTGTGGGGAGCACTCGTGTTGGCTCCAGCACACCCAGGACACAGGCCAGGTGGCCCCCCTGCCTGGTGGGTACCCAGAGCACAAGGAGGGAATGGGCCCGCCGCCTGGGCGAATGCGAATCCCTGCTTTGGGCTGCTTCCTCCCGGACTGCCGGGCACCTGGAAGCCGCAGACCCTGCACCCACGCAGGTCCTGCTCTGTGACGGTGAGCAGGAAGCGTTCACACTCATTTTCCTTTTTTAAGAAAAGTGCTTATGGGGCAGTCCGAGACAGAGCTGCTCTTGTCTCCCAGGGCCAGCCCAGGGGGGGTTGTTTTCTGTCCCTTTCTCTCCACAAAGAACAAAGAAGAAAGGGCCAATGATTAAAGCCTAGTCTGCCCAGGAGGCCCTGCCCTTCGGAACCTGGACTGTGGTCTGGGGACCTGTGGAACAGGGGCAGCTCCCCGGCCACCTCCTTCCTACCCCCACCCAAGGCAGCCTGACTGCCATACTCACCCCCTGGGAGGGATTGACGACCCAAACCTCAGCCTCTGGCCAGGCCGCCACCCCAGGCCCTCCTCCACCTGAGTGTCTGTTTCAGCAGCTTTTGTTCTAAATGAAGGAGATTGGCTTCTCGCCCAGTCAAGGCAGGATTAGCAGACGTAGGGGCGAAGGTGGTGGCCCCATTGGCGCACCTGAGACCTGGCTTGTCCTGGGAGAGGCCTGAGGGGCGGCCGGGGGGGCAGGGCCAGGCCTGGAGGGTGCAGTGACCACCTGAGAGAGTGAGCAGAAAGGGGCTTTTTGGTTTGAGAAAGGAGAAACCTCCCCTTGTGTCTGTTTTACTTTGCTTTCTCTGCGCCCACACATGGAGCCCCGAGGCTTCAGCTCTGTGTCTGATTGTGACGGGCACAGCTTCCAGGGGCCCCTGTCCATTGTCCGAGGCTCCGTGGGGCTTCGCTGCTCCAGGCCCTGCCCCTGGGTGCTGTTTTGCTGCAGAATGCTGCCAGGAGGGAGGTCAAGGGAGGCCGGCAGCCCCAGGACTCTTGACTGCTGTCTGGCCCAGGACGACTCAGCCCTCTGCAGGGGAGGGGGGCGGGCAGCAGGCCATGCGGGCAGCCTGGGAGGCTGGCCTCCCTGGCTGAGCCGGTTGCCTCTCGACGACGGCATGGCCACTGGAGAGACGACTTTACAGCCCTTTGATCTCCGCCTTTGCCCCACGCCCTGGCTCAGTCCTCGCAGCTACTGCTTGCCTGGACCAGGACTGCTTCCTGCGTGGACGCCTTGCCCCCAGGCCCAGTGCCCTCTGTCCTGTCCCAGTAGCCCATGTGGCTGAGCGGAGCACAAAGCCCTCTCCATCCCCACCCTCCTTCGCTGCCCTGCCACCCAAGGCCCTGGGAAGGGAAGGGAAGGAAGGAAGGAAGGGAAAGGTACACCCACCGAGCTACCTAATCCTCATAGCACACTGAGGGAAACTGAGGCAGGAGGGTCCGTAACCTCCCTGAGCAGGCCCAGCCAGAACATGACTGGGGCTGGACAGAGTGGGGTGTACGAGGACAGACTCCGGGGGTGCCCAGGCCCTCCCGGGAGCATCCCTTCCCCTCTCCCCCGCCAGACTCCCAGCGTCTCTTCCAAGCCCACCATGTCTCTTCAGCCTGTCTCTGAGTCCCCCTAACTTCTGTTCCCTCTTGAGAAGTGGCGTGGCTAAGAAATGGGGCTCTGGAGTCCCTTGCTGGGGTCCGCATCCTGCTTCAGTGTCCTCATCAAAATGGGACTGATGACCCCCGCTCCTGCACCAGGTGCCACGAGGACCCAGATGCGTATGTGGACTGTTTCTCACACGTCAGCCGAAGTTGTCACTTGTAAAGCAGAATAGTGTGGAAGGGAGGTTGGTGCCCGGTGTGGGCGTGGAGTCCCCCTACACCCAGCTGGGCACCCTTAGGAAACCTCTGTGTCTCCCTGTGCCTCAGTTTCCCATCTCTCACTTGGCGTCTTCGTGCGGCTGTAGGCGCTGTGGGTGGCGGGAACGGCTCCGAGCGGAGCTGGGCCGGGGGCAGGGCCCCGGGTGAGCAGCTGTGCCCCCCACAGGTGCACCTGCAGACGCAGCAGGAGGTGAAGCTGCGCATGACGGGCATGGCGCTGCAGGTGGTGCGCTCCGAAGGCGTCCTGGCGCTCTACAACGGCCTCAGCGCCTCCCTGTGCAGACAGGTGCCTCCCGGGCTCCCCCCGCCCCCGCCCCCGCGCTCCTCCCTGTGCAGACAGGTGCCTGGGGGCTCCCTCCCTTCCCAGGGCAGCGGGTGGGCCTGGCGCCCTGCTCAGAGCTGGCTCAAGACCACCAGGAGCGCGGGGAGGGAAACTCTGGACTCAGCCGGCCCCGGTTTGAGAATCGGCTCGGTCACTTGCTGAGCGTGTGGCCTTGGGAGGGTCCTTCCCTGTCCGCGTGGCCCGTGGGGTGATGCAGGTGCGCTGGAAGGGCCGGGGTGGGGAGGGTTCCTCCACCTGCACTCGCTGAGCACGCTGTTCCCCTAGATGACCTACTCCCTGACTCGGTTCGCCATCTATGAGACTGTGCGGGACCACGTGGCCAAGGGCAGCGAGGGGCCCCTGCCCTTCTACAAGAAGGTGTTGCTGGGCTCCATCAGCGGTGAGCTGCCAGCCGCGCCGGGGGCGGGGGACACAGGTGGGCATCGCCCGGCGTCACATGTTGGCTCTGGGGTCTGTCGCCCCAGGTTGCATTGGAGGCTTCGTGGGGACTCCCGCAGATATGGTCAATGTCAGGTCAGTGTGTGCCCCACCCAAGGTCAGGGTCTTTGCTGACTCCTGACGCGGCGGGGGGCTTACTCGCTGGGGTCTGCGGTGTGCTCAGCGTGGAACAAGGGCTTGGACCTTGGGTTCCTGGACCCGAGGAGGGCTGGGGGCAGGGGAGCCCCAATGCTGGCCCCTGCCGCCCCCTGAGCCGGTACGGTCGTTTCAGGATGCAGAATGATGTGAAGCTGCCCCCGAGCGAGCGTCGCAAGTGAGTCGCGGGACCGAGTCTGCTGTGGTTCGTGGGGGGCTGTGGGGGGCGCGGGGCAGGGAGACCTGAGCGGCTCTGCCAGGCCCCAGCTGGGAGTCCCAATAGGCCATGCTGCCTGTGGCGTCACCGGGAGCAGCGGAGACGGCCGACCCCGTGCCCCTCCGCCCTGAGTCAGGACGGCCTCTGGGTTCTTTTCTGGGGGAGCGAGGGGGGAGGCTGGCTATGTTCCCCCGCCTTTCTGCTGTCTTGAACTTGTTCACAGAAAGGATGGTTTACAAGTTTAAGTGACTTTGGACCTTTAAACAAGTTTGGGAGCTGGGATTTTTTTTTAATGATAAAAATACCATTTTTCATAAAGTCTGAGGTCCTTTTGATTCCAAGGCTGTTACAGATGGACACCCCAGCTAGAGCAGGCATCGGCTCCGGTCCGGGGCTAAAATGGGGTGCCAGGCAGGTCCGGCCTCGGGGGGGTCTTCAGGCACCGTTGTCCCCCGCTCCCCGCGGGAGCTATGAGGCTCTCCCTGGGGAGGACCCTCCCCTGGGGGCCGGTGGGCAGGGAGAGCCTCACACGGGCCCCTGGTCTGTCCCTGGCAGCTACGCCCACGCCTTGGACGGCTTGTACCGCGTGGCCCGAGAAGGTAAGAGGAGCAGGTGCTTTGTTTGGGGGGGCGTCCAAGGAGGCAGAGGGGCCTGGGCAGTGTCGTGCAGGACCTGGGGGGAGGCCGGGGGCGCTGGGCTGAGCGCCTGACCTCCATTCTCCGGCAGAGGGTCTGAAGAAGCTGTTCTCGGGCGCCAGCATGGCATCCAGTCGAGGGATGCTTGTCACCGTGGGCCAGGTGGGGCTCCTGCTGGTGGGGGGCTCTCGGGGCAGCATCTGGGGGGCCCGGCCTCAGCCCCTGGAGAGGTGGTGGGGGAAGGCAGTGGGCATGGACCACACACGGGGGCTGGGGAGGTGGGTAGGCCCCTCCCGGTCTGGGCCTCCCCTGTCTAGCCGGTCTCAATGACCGGGAGGTGACCTGCAGAGCGGGCGCTTGGTCAGTCCCCGTGATGTCCCTGTGGGTCCCTGTCTACCTCCCTGGAGCCGGGGGCCGTCCCCGGACCCTGCTCACCCCTCCACCCCTGCAGCTGTCGTGCTATGATCAGGCCAAGCAGCTGGTCCTCAGCACCGGGTACCTGTCGGATGGTGTCCTCACTCACTGTATTGCCAGCTTCATCGCAGTGAGTGCTGGGCCTGGCTGTTGGGGGGCTGAGCAGCCTCGGGCGCTGAGGGTGCCCAGGATGAGGCCGGGGCTCAGAAGGCAGGAGGCTGTGCCGCGCATGGCGGAGGTTGCTCCTGGGCTGCATATGTGAGCAGGTACCGGGGGAGCCGAGATGGCCCCTCGTGTCCCCCAGCGGGCCGGGGTCCTGCAGCCCTGCGGGTGCCGCCTGGGTCCGGGCCGGGGCTTCTGAGGGGAGCAGAGGGGTGCCGGCGCACTCTGCCCGGCAGGCCCATTGGTGCTAAGCTCCCCGCAGGGTGGGTGTGCCACGGTCCTGTGCCAGCCCCTGGACGTCCTCAAGACGCGTCTCATGAACTCCAAGGGCGAGTATCAGGTGAGTGGCGGCTGCAGGCACCATCTCCCTCGAGAGTACAGGCCTGGGGGCCTGGCTGGGGGACCCGGGAGGGGTCCCCCGTGCGGCCACTGTCAGCCTCCGTGGCTGGGTGAGCCATGTCCCTACCCTGGCATGTGCCTGAGGCTTTCTCCCTCCTCCGTGAGCACATTCTTCCCCGATGCTGTTCCCAGCCGGCCGTGCAGCAGCCCTTGGCTCTGTGTGTGTTTAAAAATTTTAATTTTTTAAGTAGGCTCCAAGCCTAGCGGGGCTTGAACTCACAGCCTGAGATCAACAGTTGCATGCTCTACCGACAGCGAGGCGGGCGGCCCCCTGTGTGTGTTTTTAAATCTGATCCCTTGCTGGGTTCACGGAGGCCGCGGGTTCACTGTAGTCAGTACCTTTGGTGAGGTGCCCGTTCAAGGGGGCAGGCCAGAACCCGGGGCCCCTGCATGGCCTCGTCCAGGTCCTTATGCCCCTGTGCCTCCTGCCAGACAACCTTCCCCCGTGGGTTAACAGGCCCTCACACGCTGTGGGTGCCCCGCGGGTCACCTGGGCCTGGTTCCGCTGTGTCAGCAGGCACGGCGGCCGTGACCTTGCCCGCCTGCCGCGCCCGCTGTCATGACTTTGGACCGGTCCAGGCCGCTCACTGCATGGCACCCTGGCTAGTGCTGGGGGAGGGGGCTGTTATTTGCACCTGGCAAGTAAAAAGCAGCTTTTTTTATTGCTTAAGTTTGTGTTTTCCGCAGGGTGTTTTCCACTGCGCAGTAGAGACGGCAAAGCTGGGGCCGTTGGCCTTTTACAAGGTGGGCCGTTGACGGGGGCGGGGGCGGGGCCGGGGTCTGGGCGGGGCCGGGGCGGGGCCGGGGCGGGGCCGGGGTCTGGGCGGGGCCGGGGCGGGGCCGGGGCGGGCCCTCCGGGCTCCCCTCACTTCCTGCTTCGCGGTGTCCGCCCAGGGCCTCCTGCCTGCAGGCATTCGCCTCATGCCGCACACCGTGCTCACGTTCGTGTTTCTGGAACAGCTTCGCAAGCACTTCGGCATCAAAGTGCTTTCCTGATGGGCCGGGGAGCGGGCGGGGCCTTGCTCGGGCCCGGCACCAGGTTCTTCCAGAGCCCGGGAGGGTTGGTGGGCTGAGCGCTGCGGGGGTGCCGAGCCTCCCTCCCCCTGGCCGGCCCCCCACCCGGGCCGAGCCCCCCC
>CM052804.1:978325-994306 GCA_028533885.1 Nasua narica | reverse complement strand
CCCCCGGGCCGGGCCTCCCCCCCCCCGGGCCGAGCCCCCCCCACCCGGGCCGAGTCCCCCCCCACCCTGGCCAGGCGCCCCCCACCCTGGCCTTCCCCCACAGGCTCTGCCCACACCCAGCCTACCTGGGCCGGCGCCCGTCCCCTCCGCCTCCTGCCTGCCCTCCCCACCTGGCACTCTGGCGGACCCCCCCAGGCACACTAATGACGCGGAGGGGAGATGTCCTCGGTCCAGGGTTCAGTTCTCTCTCCTCCCTGAGTAGCCGGTTAACACTTGAAAGGGGCTGTTCTCCAGTCTGGGGCCCTCAGCACCACCTTCCAGCAGTTTCCATCCAGGAGCTGGGTGGCCGCGGAGGGGGGTGCAGACCCCCAGCATGGCTCCGCAAACTCGGGGTGCGCACACGCACTTTTGTTTCTGGAGAGGGACCATAGCTTTTCTGACATTCTCAAAGGTAGCTGTGCGCCCCCAGCTCCTGGGCCCCCCCCACTCCTGGGCGCCGGGCAGAGGGCGCCAGGCAATCAGCAAGCCCGGGAGGGAGGGCAGGGCGAGCACATGGCCCACGGGCACCACGTTGCTTTAATGAGTAGTTTCACCAAAAGCTCTCAGCCAGGAGCCTGCTGCTGCCTTCGGGGGCGTGCGGTGCCCCACACGCTGTCCACGCCTCCCCCAGCTCCCCCCACAGGGTCCCGCTCTGTGCAGACAGCGGCTGTCCGCGGGGCCCCCCACAGCCTGAGTTCTGCCGGAGCAGCCTGTTGTCCCCCGCCCCCCCCCCACAAGGGGTTCTCTGCAGGGGTGTCAATAAAGGACCGCGGAGTGCTCCACACCCAGTGTCTGTGTGTGGGCTGCGCTCCCCAGGACCCACTCTGCCCCTTCCAGGGAGAGCTGTCCGGTTCTGGAGGGCAAGGCTGAGGGCCCAGAGGGAGAAAGAAGCCCCAGCCTGACCGGATCATTGGAGTGGGCTGTGGGCAGAACTGGGGGGATGGGGGGAGGGGCAGGTCGGCAGGCAGGATGTGGACATTGGGGGTCTGGTCAGTGTGGAGTTTCGGATCAGAGTTCCCTCGGACTCCCTGGTTCCGGATCATCGCGGGTGCACGACAGCGTCTGGGCTCCAGGGGCGGTGGAGGCTGCCCGGCCCTGAACTAAAGCCCGCGGGATCTCCATAAAGCTGCTGCTGCGGCGGGCCCCTCCCCCTGTCCCCCTGGCTGCGGCGGGGGGCATGCACTGCCCCCCCCACTGCATTATTTGGAAGCAAATTCTGGACTTGGAGTCATTTATAGATAAATTCTATAGTACGTGTATCCAAAAATGGTCTTTTAGGGGCACCTGGGTGGCTCCCTGGGTTGAGCCACTCCTGGTCTTGGCTCAGGTCATGATCTCGGTCGTGGGATCGAGCCCCACGTCGGGCTCTGCTCAGCACAGAGTCGGCTTGAGAGTATCTCGAATAAGTCCTTAGAAATAGTCTTGCAAAAAATGTGAACGTTACTCCAGTAGTAACTCATCCCATGTAGAAACGGTAATGGCCCTTCTTTACTCTCCTCACATTCCCGCAAGTACACTTTGGAAGAGCTGGTTTCCTGGGAATCAGTCCAGGCCTGCAGTGTGTCCCTCCTGTCCCTTTGCTGCCGGTCCTGCAGCCTCCTATGGGACTCACCCTCGCCCCTGCAGTTCCTGCGTCCTCGCGGGGGGTCTTGGGGTCTGGCCAGGTTAGGGGGTCGGCACAAAGCAGCCGTGCACCTGGGGATCACAGAAGGTGATGCGAAAGCCAGAGGGGGGTGGGGGGGTAGGGCGGGGAGCTGGTGGGGGATGGGGCCTGTGGGGCGGCCGGAGGCTTGGGGGGCAGGCACGCCAGGGTCTGGAGGGGTACAAACGGAGAACGCCCAGCCAGGCCCAGCTCTGGCGGTTTGGGGCTTGCACGTGACTCCCCGGGTCAGACCCCAACTGAGACAACGAGAACCACAGCCCAGGGGTAGGGATGAGGGAGGCCAGCGGGAGGGCTGCTGCTTCTCTCAGACCCCAGACACGTTAGAAAGGCTGCAGATTTGGGCCTCTGAGGGGCGTGTTCTCTCTCCTTGGAGCTGCTTTGGTTTGGAGCAAGGAGTCATCTTACCCTACATTCGTGTGCCCGCGGCAACTGCCAGCCTCCGTCTAGCCTGTCCCTCCCAGGACCAAGGGGAGAAAGCGTCCCGACTGGTTCGGCAGGGACGGCCTGGCCAGGACCCCGTGGGGTGGCTGGGTGCGGCGGGTGCGGTGGGTGCCATGGGAGGGAGGCTAGCTTTCCCAGCATGGGGCTGGGAAAGGGCGGGGGACAGCGCTGGGGACAGGGACAGGCGGCACGAGGACGAGGACGGGTGGCAGGCAGAGCCTTCATAGACCGTGCTTCCAGGAGCCTGTGCTCAGGGTGGAAGGGCATCCCGGGGGGGCCCCGAGGGCCAAGCCTGCACCTGCAGTCCCCGGGGCCCCAAGTCGATTACTTGCCCTGGGGATGGGAGAGCTCACAGCAGCCTGGCCCGGCAGCCCTTTTTCTCTTAAAGAAACACTGCGCCCTGCACAGGAGTTACATGCCTAGTGTTTGTGGTCAAGAACCTGCAGCGAGGGGGCCCAGGGCTCTCCCCCGGGAAAGGACATTCTAGCAACAGGACGCGCTGGGCTGCTGCTCCTGCGCCTGCCTGCAGTGGGGGACGCCGACCCTCGCCTCCCACGGACCCAGCTCCTTGGCAGAGCCTGGAGGGCTTGGCGGGGCCGAGGGGACCAGCAGGTGCAGCCCGAGGGATGGATGGGGCGGGCGGCGGGGCCCGCGCTGGCTGCTGGGGGGGGAAGGGGGGGAGCTGGGCCCGAGAGGAGGGAAGCCGGCGGTTACTGACCAAGTGCGGGCCAACCGCTACCGCAGCTGAGAAACGTGTGTCCACACAGACCCCTGGGCGGGAAGGGGCATGACCGGGCCGCCCGAATGTCGCCTGTCTGTATGACGCTTGGCCACATAAAGGAGTGAGTGGCAAGACAGCTGGAGGACGGCGGGCGTGTCCCCCCACATCTGAGGACCCGTGAGGTCTCGCCCTCCCCCACCGCGACGCAGAGGCCCGCGGACGCTCCCCTGTGGAGAGAATCTGGTTCCAGGATCCAGTAAGGGGCAAGGGTCTGCCGCCCCCAGCCTCACTGGTGTGGAGCGGGGCCGGGAGGGGACGTGGGCGGGGACGAGGGCGGGACAGCCTGCGGTGCGAGAATTCTGGATCCTCGGAGGAGGCTGGGGTCCTCTGAGGCTCTTGGGGACAAGGATGGAACCCTGAAAGCAGCCCAAAGGAGTGCGGCGGGACCGACTGGCCCTTTCCGGTGACCTCAGGGCTCCGGTCATCCGCCAATTACCGTCCCGCTCCTCCCCGTCCAACCGGGATGAGTTCATCTATTTATAAATAGCTGGGCTTTTTAAGTGACCCGCGGACCACAGCACAAACGCGCAGGGCGGGGAGGCTTTTCTCGGAGCAGTGCACCTCCTTCCAAACAGACCCTCCCCCACAAACAGCCCGGGCCCCCAGACCCGGGGTATTTTCCCCGCTTTACTGGGCTAGACAGAGGCACATCAGGGAAACCACTCGTCAGGGAAGGGTTTTCCATAAGAGATGTGAGTTCCTGGAAGATGAGGGCAAACAGGGGAAAGCGGAGTCAGGGCTCTTTCTCCTCTCCCCTCCTGCTCCCCTCCCCCCTCCTCCTCCCCTTCTCCCCCTCCACTCCCCCTCTTCCTACCTCTTCCCCCTTCCCCTCCCCCTCCTCCTCTCCTCCCCTCTCTCCACTCTTTTCCCCTTCCACTCCCCCTCTTCCCACTTCTTCCGCCCTCCTCCCCTCCCCTCCCCGGCCTCCCCCTCCTGCCCCCTTCCCCCTCCCTCAGGAGGCTGCTACCCAGACCACCCACCTCCTGGCCCCAGGGGGCCGCTTGTCCTGCTGGAGCTTTAAGGTGGAGCCGGGCTCAGGTCCCTACTCTGAGGCCAGCGGGGCCCCTTCCCGGGCACGGGGCCCCCTTTCCTGTGCTGCCCATTCTCAGGCACCTTCTGTGTGTTCTCTAGCAGAGGCTTGGCTCTGTGCTGCCCTTGAAGGGGGTGCTGCCGGCTCGCACTCCCCCTGGCCTGGGTCTCCAGCTGCCTCCGGGGGGTCAGACCCTGGGGGGTGGGGGGCAATCGGTGGGAGATGCCCCCAGGCCTTTGAAGACCCAGCTCTGCCTTCTGCCCTGGGACCCCAGGGAGACTCCTGCCTTCCTGGGACTCATTGCTGGGGCGTCGCAGAGAGAGGCAGGGGTGGGGGCTGGAAGTCTCGGGGCCTCTCAGCCCAAGAGGGTCTGCTCTTTTCCTTTTGAATGAACCACAGCTTGGCTGGCCGCCCTCCCCCCCCTTTGTAAATGCTGATCCCATTCCTGACCCCCCTTAGGGGAGACTGGCTTCTTCTGACTCCAGGTCTGAATGACCCTTCAACCTGGAATGTCAGTAGCAACCACGATAGGCTCAGGGTCCCTCGCCTGGCACCTTCCAGGAGCAAATCCTGGAGCAAGACACGGTGGGTCTGGGCACCAGCTACTCCGTGGCCCGGAGCTCGGCTTCTGCTGGACTTTCTAGAACATCTTCTGCCTCAGTTAAAGGGCTTCCCCCCAAAACACCTTCTCCTGCGTGGTCTCCAGGCCCCACCCTGCCACTTTCTCTGTCCCTTCCTTGTCCCCAGGGTGACCGCTGCTCCCTCCCCTGTCGGCTCGAGGCCACGCTGGGCCATCCCGCGTGAGCGGTCTACCTGGAAGGGCTCCTTGCTCTGCTCGGGCTGTCCCGCTCTCAGCCCCTGGACGGCTTTGTGGCCTCCCCTTGGAGAGCAGGGGGTCCCCTGAGCAATTCTCTCTCATTCCCTTTGAATGGCCTTAGTGACTTCCCCAGATCAGGCATTTGCTCTGTCCCTGCAGGCTGCCCCTGGCTTTCTGGGGCTTTCCCTCCCTCCCTCTCTCCCCACCCCTCCTCCCTGCGGGCCCAGCCCGTGGGCACCATCGAGGCCCAGAGCCCGGAGCAGCCCTCCCAGCGGGTGCTCGGCACCCACTCTCTGGAGAGGGCACACAGGGAGGGAGGACGTACTTCTCTCTGGTCCTGGGGTCGTGCCCCAGGGCTGGGAGCTGCTGGGCTCGTCCGCACTCCACAGGGGACAGCCAGAGGTCGACTGCCCCGGGCGGAGGCCTCCCCACCCCTCCACACCGGTCACTGCCGGCCGAGGTGCTCCCGCCGCTGGGCCTGGGCCCGAGGTGACAGTCATGACCATGGCTATGAGGGTTGGGGCTCTCTGGTCGGGAGGCCCTGGGGCTGGTGAGCAGAGCGCCCACAAGTGGCCTCCTGTGACTTGGGTTTATCATCACACAGCCACTGGGTTCCCAGAGGGAACGTCCCCAAAGTGAGTATTCCAGGAGACCACTTGAAGTTGGGTTTTTTGTTGTTGTTGTTTATTTAGTTAGTTAGTTAGCTAGTTAGTAATCTCTACACCTAACTTGGGGCTCCAACTCATGAGCCCAAGACCAAGGGTTGCACACCATTCTGACTGAGCTGGCCAGGGGTCCCTCGTCTTGAAGTTTATGAACAGTCTTATCGAGATGTCGCTCACACACGAGGAAGCACAGTCTTTGCAGGACACGATCTTGTAATATTGGACACATCCGTACACCCCCAGAGGTTTCCTCCTGCCTCCTCTCATCCTGGGAAACCGCTGATCTACTTGCATCACGACAGATTTCCGTAATTTTATATAAATAAAATCATATAATATGTACTCTTTTTTTTTTTTTTAAGTAAGCTTTACGCCCAATGTGGGACTTGAACTCATGACCCTCAGATCAAGAGTTGCATGCTGTCCAGGCACTCCAATCATTTGAAATTTGTGATTTCCTCTTTTACTCAAAAGTTATTTAGAAAAATAGACAAATCTGTTATTATCCTTGGAGACTGGGCCACCCGTGTTCGAGTGATAGAACAAGTGGATAGAAAATCGCAGGGATGCGGAAGACCTCCTCAGCGTCGGCCAACAGGGTCTGGTCGGCACCTAGAGGGTGTTCCGCCCTCCGCAGCAGAACCCAGGGAGACCACAGTGGACCATATCCTGAGCCGGAAAACAAACCCCAACAAATTTAAAAGACTCGAAACCATATGAATTGCATCTCCAGCCACAATGAAATCAAGCTAGGCATCACTAACAGAAAGATAACAAGAAAATCCCCAAACGCTTGCAAACTACTACACACTTTGAAACAGCCCCCGGATCAAGAGGGCGTTTCACGGAAAACTGAAAAAAAAAAAGAAAAGAAAAAAGAAAGTTGAAAGGACTACGAATGCAAATGCAACACTTAAGACTTTGTGGCTGCAATGAGCACAGAGCTTTGAGGGAAACTTGTAGCATTAAACACTTAGACTAGAAAAGAACGTTTTCAAACAGAAAAAGTGAGATTCTCCCTTAAGATCTAGAGGGAAAAAAAGAGCAAAAATGAACCCTAAGCAAGGAGAAGTAAAAGAGATAATACAGATAGCAGAAATCAAGGAAATTTTAAGCAGATCATAGAGAAAATCAAAGAACCAGAAAGCATTTCTTTGGAAAGATCAATAAAAATTGACAGATTTCTAGCAAGCCTGACGAGGAGATATCACAACAGACCCCACAGACACCAAATAGCTATTAAGGGAACATAAGGAACAACTCTACACACGTACATTTGGCGACTTAGGTGAAAGGGAACAATTCCTGGGAATTGTTGAAAAGAAAGGAAAGACGTTGAATTCATAATTTAAAACTCCACAGAAAGAAATCTCCAGTCCTAATGGTTTCGCTGGAGAATTGTGCCAAATACTGGAAGAACCTTCCACCACCTCCTCCAGAAGCTGTCCCAGTTCCTTTTATGAAACTAGTATTGCCCAGATGCCACAAGCAGACAAATGCAAAATAAGAAAACTACAGACGAACGTTCCTCGTGAATATAGATGCGAAAATCTTCAACAAAACCGCTCCTAGCACTTGGCAGCACCATACCCCAGTGGCCTTTATTCCAGGGCTGCGAAGCTGGTTCAACATTTGAAAACGCAATGTAATTCATTGACTAAAGAAGAAGAATTGACAAAATTTGACAAAATTCGACTCCTATTCATGATTTTAAAAAAACCTCTCAGAAAACTAGGAATGAGAGGAGCTATAACAACAGGATTGAGAACGTCCCAAAAGCCCACAGCTAACATTACACTCGACTGTGGGACCCCCCGCCCCCGCCCAGAAGCCTGCTCTGCCCCAGGAACGGCAGAAAGAGACATCAATTGACAGAAACTGAGAACCGACCCTTCCGTTGTTTTGTTTTGTTTTGTTTTGTTTTTAAGATTTCATTTGTTTATTTGACAGAAAGAGAGATCACAAGCAGGCAGAGAGGCAGGCAGAGAGAGAGGGGGAAGCAGGCTCCCTGGCGAGCAGAGAGCCCGATGCGGGGCTCGATCCCAGGACCCTGAGATCATGACCGGAGCCCAAGGCAGAAGCTTTAACCCACTGAGCCACTCAGGCGCCCCTAAAATACTTTTAAACGTTTTTCTAAGGTTTTATTTTTAAGTAATGTAGACACCCAACGTGGGGCTTAAAGTCAGGACCCCGAGATCAAGAGTTGTGTGCTCCACTGACTGAGGCAGCCGGGCACCCTGAGAACTGACACTTTAGAAAGACAGGAGGTAGGGAGGACACAAGTCATTGGGGAAAGAGAGCATACTTAGAAATGCTGCACATTAGAATTATAAGCAAATACGACACATGGCTTCATTATGTGCAAGATAAGATTGAGAAGGGGCGCCTGGGTGGCTCAGTCGTTAAGCGTCTGCCTTTGGCTCAGGTCATGATCCCCGGGTGCTGGGATCGAGCCCCGCATCAGGCTCCCTGCTCCGCGGGAAGCCTGCTTCTCCCTTTCTCCCTCCTCCTGCTTGTGTACCCTCTCTCACTGTGTCTCTCTCTGTCAAATAAATAAATAAAATCTTTAAAAAAAAAAAGATAAGATTGAGAAGATAATGTTCTAGAAGCATATAGACAGGCGGGATATACGATCGGACCCCGGCGAGATGCGCCAACAGAATCCTGGCCCCAAATGGCCGGGACTTGGTCAGTAACCGCCGGCCTCCTGATCTCTGTCCCAGCTTCCCCCGGCCAACAGTCTCAGGTCAGGCCACCCCTGAACCCCCAGTTTGCACTGGGAGCTGTCCCCTCTCCTCCACCTTTGAGTCTCTGCCGAAATGCAAGTCACAGTGGTCGCCTCCCTGCTGCCGCCACCTCTCAGCGACAGCCCCGGCTTCCTCCCGTGGGCCCGGTCTTCATCTCTAACCACAATGCGAGGGCATTACTGGAGCGCCCACGTACACAGGCCCACCGGGTCCAGCTGGCCTTGCAGGTGACTTCTTGCTAAACGTTCATGGAACGTTTAGGGAACAGAAAAGTCCCGGTCTTAAAATTTTCGCGGAAGGCCAGCGTGAGCTCAACTCCTAACATGAACATTAGCAGACCCAACCACTTCACAACTATAGTGCAGAAAGCCTAAATAAAGTGTTAATAAGTGCAAGTCAGCTCGTGTCCGAAATGTTAGCACTCATGACCGCACTGGGCTTATAGCAGGATTTCAGGGTCAGGAAATCAATAGGCACATTCCTCATTACACATTAGAGAGGGGGGAAAATGCACAGTCATCTCACGTACTACGCAAAGAACACTTGATATATATTTTGATACTCATTCGCCATTAAAAAAAAATCTCTTAGTAACTCAGGAGTAGAAAAACATTTCCTTAATCTGATAAAGGGCATTTCCTTAAAAATATAGAGAAAATTAAAATATAAATTTAGAAGGATAAACATTTGATTATTTAACATTTTTTTAAAATTATGCATTGTAGGGCGCCTGGGTGGCTCAGTTGGTTAAGCGACTGCCTTCGGCTCAGGTCATGATCCTTGAGTTCTGGGATCGAGTCCCATATTGGGCTCCCAGCTCCGCGGGGAGTCTGCTTCTCCCTCTGACCTCTCCTCTCATGCTCCCTCTCACTTACTCTCTCTCTCTGTCAAATAAATAAATAAATAAAATGTTTAAAAAAAATAAAATTATTCATGATAAAAAATTCATAAACAAAAATACAAACAAACACACACAAATAACAAACCAGAGACAACATTTGCAAAGTATGTGATAAAAAGTTCCTACAATACTAATTGCTCCTACAAATCACTATACTAAGAAACCTGAGAGAAAAACAGGCTAAGGTTGTTAATCTTTTGTGGGCCATACCTCTTACATTAATTGGGAGTCTTCTGATCACATGATATGGAAACAAGGTTCAAAATGACTTGTAAAAAGAAAATGTCCTGGCTTACATAACTGAAAAGCCTGGGTGTTAGCCTTCAGGCATGGCTCGATCCAGGTGCTTCACCCATTCCTCTTCTCCTGCCTCAGTCCAGCTTTACTCTGCATGACTTCATTCTCAGAAAGCCTGTCCTCAAATGGGAGCCACAGTCCAGCAGTTCAGAACCTCCATGGAGAGGGGGGAGCAAAGATCTGGATGACCTCTCCTGGACCCAGCCAGAGTCAGCCTCAAACTCAGCGTCCCAGGACGGGCTGAGCGGCCAAGCCTGAGTTTCCAGGCTCCCTTAGCCCAAGGGTGGGGAGAGGATCCTCTAAGGGAAAACAAGCTGCTGTTCACAGGAAAGTACAGAGGGACTAGCCGATGTTCTGCAGCAGAGGTTCCCATCGCAACTCTACCTGGAAATTAAAACAGCAATGCTGCACTACTCCACACCCAGGGCGCAGCCCTGCCATTGGAGCCAGACGGCGTTATGCCGAGTGAAAGGAGTCAGTCCAAGACAAATACCATAAGATTTCACGTGTGTGCAATTTAGGAAGCAAACGAGCAAAGGGAACAAAAACAAGTCGAGAAACAGCCTCCTGACTGCGGAGCGCACACTGACGGTTGGGGGGGTGCGGCGGGACGGCCCCGGCTCACGTCTGGGAGTGTTGAGTCACTGCCTCGTGCACCAGAGATAGACCCAACCCCGGACCTTAACTAACAGGAATGTTTTTTAAAAAAACTCGAAACAGGGGCGCCTGGGTGGCTCAGTTGGTTGAGCGACTGCCTACGGCTCAGGTCTTGATCCTGGAGTCCCGGGATCGAGTCCCACATCGGGCTCCCTGCTCTGAGAGGAGCCTGCTTCTCCTCTGACCTCTCCCCTTTCATTCTCTCTCTCTCTGTGTCTCAATTAAATAAAATAAATCTTTTAAAAAGAAAACCTCGAAACAAAAAAAAAAAAAGAAAGAAAGAAAGAAAAATTAACCCATCGGGAAACGACGTATGTTGGCGAGGATGTGGGGAAGCGGGAGCCTCCTACACTGTTGGTGGGAATGCAGACTGGTGCAGCCACTCTGGAAAACAGTGTGGAGGTTCCTCAGAAAGCTGAAAATAGAGCTCCCCTACGACCCAGCAATCGCACTACTGGGTATTTACCCCACAGATACAAATGTAGTGATCCGAAGGGGCACGTGCCCCCCGATGTTCATAGCAGCAACGTCCACAGTAGCCAAACTGTGGAAAGAGCCCAGATGTCCATCGACAGATGAATGGAGAGGGAAGATGTGGTAGATACACACAGTGGACTACTCTGCAGCCAACAGGAGAAAGCCCCCGAAATCTTGCCATTTGGAACGACGTGGATGGAACTAGAGGGTATTATGCTAAGTGAAGTAAATCAATCAGAGAAAGGCAATTATCATATGATCTCTCTGATATGAGGAATTTGAGAGGCAGGGCGGGGGTTGTGGGGGGAAGGGAGGGAAAAATGAAACAAGATGGGATCGGGACGGAGACAAACCATAAGGGGCTCTTAATCTCAGGAAACAAACTGAGGGTGGCTGGGGGTGGGGGGAGGACACTGGGGAGGGCACGTGCTATGGTGAGAGCTGCGAATTTTAAGACTAATCAATCACAGGGCCCCTGGGTGGCGCAGTTGGTTGAGCGACTGCCTTCGGCTCAGGTCATGATCCCGGAGTCCCGGGATCGAGTCCCGCGTCGGGCTCCCGGCTCCATGGGGAGTCCGCTTCTCACTCTGACCTTCTCTCTCTCACTCTCTTTCCTCATAAATAAATAAATAAAATCTTTAAAAAAAAAAAAAAGACTAATCAATCACAGACATGTACCCCTGAAACAAATAGTACATTAGATGCTAATAATTTTAAAAATTTTAAAAATAGAAAATAAAAAATTTTTCATATAGGACTAAAAAAAGAAAGAGCAGAAGGACACCACTGGCGGCTGTGAGAAGGACAGAGGGGCGGCTAGAGCGGGAGCCCCTGGAGGAGAGCTGCGTCCCCCGTGGCCCTCCCCGCCCCTCTGGGGAGCCCACCATCCCCACAGGAGGGGGAGAACATGGGCCCCCGCACCCAGCTGCCTGCTGCCCAGCGGTGTTAGTTTATGCAGCCGGTCCGTGTCCCGCTAGAACGTGGGACCCCGGGCAGCAGGGCTGAGGGCTTCCTCTGGCTGCGCCCCCCAGGTGGGCGGCCCCCGGGGTTGGCCGAGGGGAGCCCACTGGCGAGTCCCTGGTGAGAGAAGGAGCTGGGGGCCAGCCGCCTCGGGGAAAGCCTGTCACCCCCGAGGTGGCCGCTGGGTGGCAGCCACGTGGCGCCCGTGGCCAGGGAGACACAGGAGTGGGAGCAGGTCAGGGCTGGGGAGGTGACCCAGAAGGGAGCAGGTGCTGCCCGGCGGGGCCCAGGCCGGGGGTCCTCGCGCCCAGCCGGCTGCTGAGGACGCCACCTCGCAGGGCGCAAGAGGAGCCGACAAAGGAAGACTTGGCCAAAGTGACTTCCGGGTTTGCCGGGGAATGAGAGTGATCTGGAAAATACGAGCCTGCCAGACCCGGGCTCAGAGGCCATTGGAGCCGCCAGGCCTTCCGAGGGGCCCAGGTGGGACGTGCTTCTTGCACAGGGGTAGGACTCGAGGCCCCTCTGTGCGACCACAGCGGGGCCGCCTGAGAAGGGGGACAGGCAGGGCAAGGGGCATTTGGGGGCCTGAGCCCACCAGGGGACATGCAGGACCACACAGCCGTCTGTCCAGCCGGGGTGTGTCTGCCCCTCCAGACTCCAGCTGGAGACAGTGGGGAGTTTGCAGCGGGAGGGAGACCCCCGGGTCTGAGGCAGAGTGTGGAAGGAAGGCTCTGGTTGCCTTGGGTCAATGGGTTGGGGAGGGCGGTCGTGGTCCCCGCTGGACACGGGGCCGGGGGGAAGGGGCAGGCCTTGGGGGCAGGTGCCGTGCAGGGGCGCAGAGAGGGACCTGGCTGTTTCCAGCATGAGCCCCTGGGGTCTCAGCACCACCTGCTCCTGCCCCAGGTGCGACCCTCAGGGACCCAACTGAGTGCAGCTCCCTTTTCCAAGTGGCGGCTCTGAACCCCATGAGGCTTGCCGGAGGGACCAGGACCACCACGGGCCCTCTCTTTCCCCACCGCCTTATACCAAGGGCCCCCGTGAGGGGACTCGGAGGACAAGCCACCATGGCCGGCTTGGCCCCTGAAGGCCCTGGAGGCCCCTGGAGGGGCCACACCTGGCAGCAGACACAGGCGGGTGATTCATTCTTGGGGACCCCCGGAGCCCTATGGGGCCTCACCTCCCATGACAGGTCCCAGGGCCCAGGCTTGGCCGCAGACCCCTGTGGTCCCTGGAGGTCTGGCCTCTGCGGGCTCTGTGGGCCATTCCTGCCGGGGGGGTGGGGGTCAGGGTCAGGCAGGACTCCAGGGCCCACCGTCTGCCCCTGGAGCGCTCAGGGCCCCCCAGCAAGCTCCCCACGCAGGGAGGGCGAAGCTCCGCTCTTCTGGGCGAAGAGTGGTCCCGGAGCAGTCTGGGCCCTGGTCAGGCAGCTTGCTCCTTCCCCGGGGGATTCAGAGCTGCAGCCTCGTGGGACCAGGCACCGGAAGAGCAGCTTGGTCTCCACCATGGCGCCCACGCTTTCTGTGTGTGTCAGTGGCGTGTGGGTCAGACAGCAAGACTGGTGCGGCAGCCCAAGGATGAAGCCAACGCAGAGGGTGGGCAGCACAGAGATTCAGAACCACAGCCCTGATCGAACCTCTCCTGAAGCTGGTCCCTCCATCGTTTGGTGTGATCCACTTATTCTTCCAGCCAGTTTGAGTTTCAGTGACTTAAAACCAGAAATACCTTTGCTACAGGCACATTTCTGAACACTAGACTTGCTTGCGACCGCAGGAGCCGCCCGCAGGCCGGGCAGTGGATGTGAAGTGTAATCCTACGCGGTGAGTGCGGGCCGCCACCCTCAGTCCGCCCCCGAGGCCGGAGGCTGTGCCCGGACTTCCAGGACAGGATCCGTGGTCCAGCTGGCTTCCGGCACGGGCCTGACGGGCACCACACCCCCCGCATCGCAAGTCTTCAAACAATCGTAGCGTGGCAAAAGGCACGCACCAGGAAATGTGCCACGTGCACGTGGCCGGCTAGAGGCACCAAGCACGCTCAAGTTCCTGTGCCGCCGCCGCCGCCAGAACTTTCTCATCTTCCCACACTGGGGCTCTGTCCCCACAAACATTGAACCCCAGCCCTGGCACCCCATCCCTTCTGTCTCTATGAACGCGAGTCCTCCGGGGGGCTCACGTAAGTGGAATCGCACCGTATTTGTTCTTCTGTGACGGGCTGAGGTCCCTGAGCGTCTCCTCAAGGTCCTTCCGTGTGGAAGCAGGTGCCAGGATCCCCTTCCTTTTTAAGACCGACTAATATGCCTTCGCGTGGATGGACCCCACTTTATCCATTCGTCCGTCCGTGGACACGGGCTGTTCTAGCCTCTGGCCATCGGGAGTCGTCCCACTGTGGATACCTGAGCCCCTGCTCTCACATCTTCTGGGGACCCCCCTGGGGCATTCCAGGTTGCCTTTTTGAGGGGCCTGCCTTACGCCTTACGTCTTTGAGGGGGGACACCAGTCTCCGCACCGGCAGTCCCCCTCCCGGCGGGGAAGCCCCGTGGTAGCTCGGTCCCAGCCCTGGCCTGGGACCCGCACAGGCCCCCGTCGACAGTCCTCCAAAGGCCCGAGTGGCTGCCACTGCCCAGCGTGCTGCTCCCCGAGGCCAGGCTGAGGTCTGAAATACTGGGGGGGGGGGGGTCACCCACTCTTGGCTTTCGAGGATGCAGAGGCCAAGCGGTACCCACCTCTCCCTGGACGCCCTGGGAAGTGTCCCCCCTCGGAGCATGGACTGGACTCGCTGGCTTGTCTCTGGCCAACAGGAGGTGGCGGGAGTGACAGGGTGTACCCTCCCCGATTAGTCATAAAAAGACGTGCGCGGTCCTGCCCTCGCCCTCCCCACACACTCCCCAGGGAGCCGGCTGCTGTCTTGCTTGCTGCTTGCCGGAGAGCCCACCGAGGGAGGACCCATTGTCCCTGGCCGGCAGTCTGCAGGGACCCGCAGATTCCTGACGCCCAGAAAGCGTGAGACCGTGCGCGCTGGCTGCCGTCAGCTGCTGGGTTGGGGATAAGTCCTCAGGCAGCAGTCGGTAGCCAATGCACTCTGTTTGGACACCATGTCCCAGACTCCCGTGGGTCACAGCTCCCTGGGAGCCGTCCCTGCCTCGCCGCCTGCTGGGCCATCAGGGGCCCTGGCATCCCGCGGGAACATTGGGGACCCCCCAGCCCTGGCCTACGGAGGGTCTGGCGTCTGCCAACACCCCGGCCCTGCAGCAGCTCTTCCTGTCCTTGGGGCCTCCCGGGGACCTCAGCAGGCCCAGCCGCTCCGATCTTGCCAAACGAGCAGAGCCGGCCCTCCCGTCCTCTGTCTCCTCGGCCTTCCTCCGTTCTTCCGTTCTTCCGTTCTTCCCAAGGCAGCTCCTGGAGCCCCAGGCAGCGCGCCGCAGGCCCCACCCCCCTTCGCAGGTGAGCACAGCCTTGCCGGAGCTGGGACTCCGCTTCTCCAGCATCCTCGGTACTCCCGTCCCCCTTCCAGGCGCTCCCCTGGGGGCTCCCTGGCGGGCGGCTCCGCGGGCGATAATCCGTCCCCAGGGGGGGCAGGCAGCACTCGGCCCCCATCACTGGCTTCTCCGTCTGGAGCCCCGTCTCAGCCAGGCCTCTGCCCGCGGGGGGGCTCTTCCCCAGGGCCTCACGTGGTCTTCCCTCTGCGGGAGCCTGTGTTCAAATCCCTTTCTAGGATGCGGTCATATTGGGTCAGGGCCCACCCTATGACCTCATTTACTTTATTTATTTTTTTTTTAAAGATTTTATTTATTTATTAGGAAAGGAAAGAGAGAGAGTGAGAGAGAGCAGGTCAGAGTGAGAAGCGGACTCCCCATGGAGCTGGGAGCCCGATGTGGGACTCGATCCCGGGACTCCGGGATCATGACCCGAGCCGAAGGCAGTCGCTCAACCAACTGCGCCACCCAGGGGCCCCCTCATTTACTTTAATTACCTTAATTACAGTCACGCCCTGACGTACTGGAGGTTAAGACTTCGCCGCACAAATCTGGGGGGACTCAGCTGGGCCCCAACAGGGCACCTCCTAGTCCTGCTGCCCCGAATTCCCGCTCGCTGACCTCAGGGCTTCCTGCTGGCTCATGCCTGACCCTCGAAATTACCGTGTGCCCCCCAGCGCAGGAGAGCTGTGGCCTGTGTGTCCCTGCCCCCCTGCGGCCCAGGCCAGTGAGCAGCTGTCCCCTCCCCTCCGCCCACAACCCAGGAGGGAAGGAAGGAGTGGCAGGGAAGCCCTGGGGTCCCACTGACTCCCCTTCCGCAGACAAGAGAGGGAGGCCAGTCCGTGGGCCGCCCGTGTCCCACGGAGGGGGGCCAGGCCAGGGCACAGGGAGCCGTGGTCGGTTGTAAGTCCCAGGTGGGCGGGAGCTGTGCTTGAGGCCAGCTTCCTGCCTCCCACGGCTTCCCTGATCCTCAGCCCTCTGGCCCCCCGCATCTGCTCTGCGGGAGCCCCGGGGCCATCCCGCTCCGTCCCGCCCAG
>CM052804.1:949793-977825 GCA_028533885.1 Nasua narica | reverse complement strand
CCCGGGGGGCGGATCGCCGGCGCGGTGCCTGGGCCTCGGACTACCTGGCGCCTGGGTTTCAAGCTCATTCATTCGGCACAGGAGCCCCCCGCCCCTGCCCCCGTCCGGGGGGCTCACGGGAAGGAGGGGCCTGGAAATGACACCTTCTCCTCGCGGCAGAGCTCACTGGCGCCTCTGATGAGGAAGCAGGGCCGCCGCTAGACAAGCGGGGCTGCTGAGGCTCTGAAAGAGATTTATGCTCGCTCGGTCCCAGGACCAGAAATGGGCCGGCCTCGCGTGCCGGCGCCCCGGTCGGGGCCTGAGGTCCTCAGCCCCGCACAGCCAGAAGTCAGCGAGGGGGCTCCGGCTTTCCCAACAGCTTAGCTGAGGGGCAGCCGCGCGGTCCTGGAGCTCCTCGCTGCTCCGTCCCCGCAGCTGTGCCGTCGTCCCCAGCCGGGGCTGCAAGGGCCGCTGGGCAGGGACCGTCTGCCCCTCCTCCCCCGTTCCCAGCCAGCCCTTGCCACTGTCCCCCTCCTCGCCCCCAGAGTCTCCTGCCTCTTGGGCCACCACCCTGCACCCCCAGCCTGCCTGCCCAGCTCTCCTCTCCCTCCAGCCGTCGGGCACAGCCTGCAGAGCTCGGTGGCCTGGCTGGGCAAGGGGCAGGGCCGCAGACAGAGCTGCCTGATCGGAATCTCGGGAGAGGAACCCCCTGGGGTGACCCCGGAGGCCGAAGCAGCCCTCTGTCTCCACCTTTCCTGCTGACCCACTGCGCTCCAGACTGTGGCCCCTCCCCTCCTGAGCCCGCAGCCCTGCGATGGCTCACCTGACCCAGGGCCTGGGGACCAGTGACCGGTGGGTGAGGCCTCCACTGGACCTGGCCTGCACCCACGGCCATGGGCCGGGTCGGGAACCCCACAACAGGCTGGGATCTAGGTGCCCGCCTCGGATCCTGAGCGGTAGTGTCTCAGGGTCCCCTCAAGGTGAGTGGGAAGTCTCAGGGAGTCCTAGGTTGAGCTGGTCCCCCAGGGGCCCAACTGGACGCTGATAGGAGGAGGTGAAGCCCCCCTCCCTGCCCGCACCCATACTGTCCCCCCTCACCCCAGCCGCTTGCCGTCTTCCAGCCGACTGGCTGTTCATCCATCCATCCATCCCTGTTCACTGCTTGCCGGGTGCCCAGAGAAGGGCCCATCCACAGGCCTGGAGGGCTCCCACACGTCACTGCTACGGGGTCCCCAGCCCAGGCCCGAAGGGGCCCCTCGTTGCCCCTGCGGAATTCAGTCAGAGACCGAGAAAGAAGGAGAGGAGAACTGATATGGCTTTGCTGGCTCAGATCTCCGCTCAGACTTGGGCCAGGCCCAGGGCGGCCCTCCTGCCGGCACCAGCAGGGCAGGGGTCCCGCGTCTGGCCCCTAGTCACCGCACTAATCATCTTGGGGAGCTGTGCTGCCGGCCCCAGGGACCCAGGGACCCGGGGACCCAGGCCTGAGCCTCGTGGGGGGCCCAGAGGGCGCGCAGGGATACCCCGGGCCTGGGAAGGGGGCCTGTGTGGGACAGGGACCATGCTGAGCTTGCACCCGCACTCCTGGTCCCCTGGGCACGGCTGGGAGCTGGCCCGGGGCCACCTTGATAACCAGGGCGCCGTGATGGATGGCGCTGGCGACCCGCCCCAGCCTGGCATGCTGCCTTTCCCAGGGGCTAAGAATAGGTGAGGAGGACGGCTAGGGCCAAAGGGAGGAAGTGGGTCCCCAGGGCTGCTGCTCCTCCTTCCAGCAGGAGGACGAAAGCTAGGCAGTGGCGCAGGGGTGGGGCTCCGGGCGGCCTGTGGGAAACGCGGCTCCACCCAGGGGAGATGCAGGGCCTGCAAGACGCTGGGCGGCGCCTCCCAGCGCAGGGCCAGACCCCAGCCCGGTCACCGGCTTAGAGCCTCTCCCTCGGGCGGCTTCTCCCTCCGGCTCCCGCCTCCTCCGTGGGACCGGAGGCTCGGAGTGGTACTTCGAGGGAAGCCGCCCAGCCCACTGGGCACAGCAGAGCCCAGCCGGGCCTCCTCACGTGGGGGTCCCTCTGCAGGCCCTGCTGCTCCTGAAGCCCCACGGAGTGTGCGTGCCCACAAGGACCCCTCTGCCCAGCTGCGCAGCCCCAGCCTGATGCTGGGGGCGGCCGCTCAGAGGCATGTCCCCCGCCCCGCCGCCCCGCCCCCTCCTCCTGCTGCTGCTGCCACTGCTGGCCTGCCAGGTGAGCGCCGCGGCCCCCCCCAGCTCCCCCTGCTGATGCGGCCCTGTCCCACCTGTCCCTCCTCTGTCCCCCCAGCCACAGGCCCCTTCGGCCCAGGTGATGGACTTCCTGTTTGAGAAGTGGAAGCTCTATGGCGACCAGTGTCTCTACAACCTGAGCCTGCTGCCCCCCCCCGCGGGTGAGACCCGGCCGCCCGCCCAAGTCCAGGGCTTGGCCCAGCAGCAGCTCCGGAGCTCCCGGGCGGAGAGGCTGTTCCCCCGCCCCCCCAGTGAGAGTGAAGCCACGGAGAGGCCAGTCAGGGACCTCTCCGAGAGCACACACCGGGACATAGAGGAAATGCTAGAATTGCCTCAGAACGGGGTGCTCGCCCCCCCCACTGCTGGTCCCAGGGCCACCGGCTTTGCTCCCATGGAGCTCCAGGCCCAGTGGGCAGCCAGCGTGGGGGGAGGCAGCCCACGAAGGTGGCCAGGCCACACAGGGCCCGGCCAGGGGAGGGAGATGGGCCATTGCGGGAGAGTTCAAGCAGGGACACGGCCCCCCTTTCCGCACAACCTCTGAGGATCACTCTGGGTCGCAGCAGGAGCTTAGGGTAGGAGCAGCTGGCCAGTAGGCCGAGTGCCATTGTCCGATCGCAGGAGGGGGCCCGTGCTGGGCAGAGGGAAGGAGGGGGTTTGAGCCACAGAGTTTGTGCTGGACCCTGGAAGGAAGCCAAGAGACAGGGGTTCTGGCCAGAGAAGAGGGCGCTGCGAGGGGCGCTGGGAAGGGGGCGAGCCCAGGTAGGCTTGGGTGCGTTGGAGACGTGATGTGTGCGAGGGGGGGTCCCAGGGAGACCTGGGGGGACTGCATGCTGGGGGGCGGAGGGGGAGGCCCGGGGGGCTTCCTGGAGGAGCCCAGCCCTGCTGAGGGGCGCCCCCCGCCCCGCCCCGCCCTGCAGAGCTGGTGTGTAATAGAACCTTTGACAAGTACGCCTGCTGGCGAGACACCCCTGCCAACACCACGGCCAACACGTCCTGCCCCTGGTACTTGCCCTGGCACCCCAAAGGTGACCGCGGAGGGGCAGCGGGGGGTGGTGGAGGGGCCCAGGCTGGGGGTCGGTGCTGACCAGAGGCCGGTCCTCCAGTGCGGCACCGCCTTGTCTTCAAGAAGTGCGGGCCTGACGGGCAGTGGGTGCGCGGGCCCCAGGGGCAGTCGTGGCGCGACGCGTCTCAGTGCCAGATGGACGAGCACGAGCTCGAGGGCCAGGTGAGCCGGCGGCAGGTGCAGCCGGAGCGGGGGCGGGGGCGGGCGCAGCGGCTCCCCGGCCCTGACCAGCCGCTGCCCTTCGTAGAAGGAGGCGGCCAAGATGTACAGCGGCTTCCAGGTGATGTACACGGTGGGGTACTCGCTCTCCCTGGGGGCCCTGCTGCTGGCCCTGGCTCTCCTGCTGGGGCTCAGGTATGTGCGCCCCCACCCTCTGCCCCCACCCCCCCACGGGCAGGGCGGCAGGCCGGCCCTGACCCCCCGCCCCCGCAGCCAGCTCCACTGCACCCGGAACTACATCCACGCGAACCTGTTCGCGTCCTTCGTGCTCAAGGCCAGTTCCGTGCTGGTCATCGACGCGCTGCTGGAGACGCGGTACAGGCAGAAGATCGGGGACGACCTCCGCGTGAGCGTCTGGCTGAGCGACGGGGTGAGCATCGCGCCCGGCCGCGGGCTCCCGGCCCCGGGGCGGCGGGGGGCGTGGGGCCCCAGCTCACGCGAGCCCGCGGCCAGGCGGTGGCCGGCTGCCGGGCGGCCGCGGTGTTCATGCAGTACGGCGTGGTGGCCAACTACTGCTGGCTCCTGGTGGAGGGCCTGCACCTGCACAGCCTGCTGGGCCCCGCCGGCCTCCCGGACCGGAGCGTCTTCGCCCTCTACCTGGGCATCGGCTGGGGTAAGTAGGCCGGCGCCGTGGGGGGCGGGGGGGCCGGGGCCACCGGACCACAGCTGCCCCCTCCCCGCAGGCGCCCCCATGCTCTTCGTCGTCCCCTGGGCCGTGGTCAAGGGCCTGTTTGAGAACATCCAGTGAGTACGAGCCGACCGCGCGCGGACCCGAGGCGGCCCGGGCGCAGGGCCCTGGGGATGCGGGGGCACCGTCTAGCCAGAGGTGGTGGTGGGCGGGGAAGCAAGACTGCCCCGGGACGAGGGTCCTCTAGGACCATCTCCCCTCCTTTCCCAAGCCCTGACTGGACCCCCATGACGTCCGGGGGTGGGGGGCTGGGGGCTGGCGGGACGTGAGCTGGCCCGGCCCGTAGGTGCTGGACTCGCAACGACAACATGGCCTTCTGGTGGATCCTGCGCTTCCCGGTGTTCCTGGCGATTCTGGTAAGGCTGCGGCCCAGCACAGAGGGGCGGAGAGGCCGCCGGGGCCCGCCCCCACCCTGTCCCCTCCTTGCTGGTCCGCCTGACATCCTGCCTGGGCGGACAGGGAGGGAGGCCCTGGCACTCAGCCGGGACATGAGCCGGTGCCCCGGGCCTCAGGCTCGGCTGCCCATCCCCGGCTGGGGGTCCAGCAGCCCCAGGGCCGAGGGGGCCAGGGCGGTCCAGTGGGGATCCGGAGTCGCCCCCAGCTGCGCTCTCCACACACAGATCAACTTCTTCATCTTCATCCGCATCCTTCTCATCCTCGTGGCCAAACTGCGAGCCCGCCAGATGCGCTACACCGACTACAAGTTCCGGTGGGTGGGGCCGCGCCCAGACCCGGAGCGCCCCCCCGCCCCGGGGGCCGGGAGGAGCGGGGTGGGGGCGGGGCTAGACCGGTGGCTCAGGCTCCCACCCACAGGCTGGCCAAGTCCACGCTGACCCTCATCCCCCTGCTGGGGGTCCACGAAGTGGTGTTTGCCTTGGTGACAGACGAGCACGCCCAGGGGACCCTGCGCTCTGCCAAGCTCTTCTTCGACCTCTTCCTCAGCTCCTTCCAGGTGCCGCCCCGCCCCTGTAACCGCCGGGGCCCCCCAGGCCTGGGTGCTGCCCTGACTGCCCCCTCTCCCCAGGGCCTGCTGGTGGCCATCCTGTACTGCTTCCTCAATAAGGAGGTAGGTGGGGACGTCCGGTCGCGGCGTGCGGCCGGGTTCGGATGGGAGCACAGGCTCCCTGGCCTCCCCCGTGCGGGGTGGGGGGTCCTTCACGTCCCTCTGCGCTTACTGGTCGCAGTCACCACGATGCTGGGTGCCGGACCCGAGAGGGTCGGCCTTGGCCTGGTCCTCGGGGAGCACACGGCGAAGGGGGCGCCTGCTGTCTGGGCCCGACCCGCCCTGCCCCCGCCCAGGTGCAGTGCGAGCTGCTTCGGCGCTGGAACCGCTGGCGCATGGGTCACTTGCTGCAGGACACACGCCGCTCGGGCAGGCACGCAGCCCCAGCCCGGCCCACCGGCGGCCCCCCCGGCGAGAAGCCGCTGCTCTCCAGGGGCAGGGGCAGCAGCAACGGGACCGGCCGGGACCCCACTGCAGACCCTCGCCTGGCCGGCAGCCTCGCCAGGTTGGCCGAGAGCCCCTTCTAAAGCCCCGGGAGGCCCGCGCGGGGCTGGACTCAGGCGCTGAGAGAGGGCGCGGCTGGCTGATGCAGAACCAGATGCCAGGGGGCGGCCGGAGCGGGGAGCCACGGTGGCTTCACCGCCCACTGTCCACAGTGGGGTGGCCCGAGGGGCAGGGGCTCCCTTCCCCACGCCTGCTCCGTGCTGTGGTGGGGGACGGGCTGCGAGGGGCCGCTGTCTGTGAGGGCACGGGCGGGCCCCAGCTCAAGGACGGGGTGCTCCCCGACAATAAAGCATTTGAGCAGGGCTGCCTGGCTCGCCCGGGACGGCTTGGCTGCGGGACAGGTGCAGGCGCGGCCAGGGCCTCCGTCGGAAGGGAGCAGCAGCCTGGCTCGGGGCCTCGAGCGGGTGTGCTCCCTCCGGGAGTCCCCACTTTACAGATGAATTGGAGCCACGGCCCCCGAGAGGGTCCCAAACGTGTGACTTGTGGCTGGCAGTGCGCCCCCCACAGCACCCCCCCTCGAGCAGTTTTGGCCACCCTCCCATGCTGGTTTAAGGGGGGCACAACGCCCCCCGGGCCAGAGTGGACGGCCCCCCACTTGTTTTGGCTCCCAAAACCCTCAGGAGGGCCACCGTCTGCCCAAACAGGCAGGGGAACGCGGTGGGGGATGGCTGGGGGAAGCCCCACGTGGACACCTCTGGCTGTCTCCTGTCTCCTAGAGCCGCGGCCAGGGCCGGATGCAGGCCCAACGAGGCCATTGCCAGACGATCCAGATAAAATGGGGAGAAACCAACCCCCCAAACCGAAATGACCTGAGTGATGGCAGCAGCACTTTTCCTAAGACCTCTGTGCGGTCCTAACACGATCGCTTGGCACAGCGGCCGACCCCCTCCACCCCCGTGTGTGGCTGGGCGGCTGCGTGCAGCAAGGACACCAAGGACACCGTCCGTGGCATTTGGGCGGGCACCCCGACGGGCAGGCTGCGAGGCCTCGTGCTCACCAGGCAAGGGGGTTGTGTCGTGCAGAGGAACTGGGCAGTGCACCGGGGCGGGGAGCCCGACTGGGGCGCACCCCAAGGCCCGAGTTGCCATCCTGGGGAGCTACGTGCAGGAGCGGGGACCGGTATGGGGGCTGTGCCCACTCCTCGCCAGAGCCCCGGGAGGGGTGCGGGGTGCGTGTCGGGGAGAACGACGCCGGCAGAGGAGGAAGGAGCCAGAACGAGGGCACCCGCTGCAGGGGCCGCCAGGTGCCCCTGCTTCAAGGCGCCAGGGGAGGTGCCCACGGAGCTGGGGGGTGCCCACGGCCTCCGCGGGCCACGTGGGCTGGAGTTGCTCAGGCAGAGCCAGGCTAATTGGAGAAAATGAGCGGACAGAAGGCCTCTCAGGAAAGGTAAACAGAAGGACTCCCCCGCCAGGCCCTGGGGCCCACACCCAGGTGTGGCAGGGAGGGAAGGGGTGGGGTGGGGCGAGGCTGGTCACGGGAGACGAGTGCTCTGCTCTCCAGGAGGGAGAGCAGGGAGGCAGCCATGCAGGGGGAGACCGGGAGACGGAAGCCCGAAGCCCGTGACCTTGAGGCTTCAGGCTACCTGTCCAGGGCCCTCCCGAGCCCCTGCCCACAGGGCACGCCCACCAGCCCGAGACCTGGAGGCCTCTGCGGGGCTCCAGCTCGCGCAGGGAGAGCAGAAGTCCTTCACGCCAGCTGAGCTCAGGGTTGGTGACTGCCTCGGGCCGAGCCGCTCACCTAGTGGCCTCCCGACAGCCCGCCCCAACCCGACCCCCTCTGCCCCCTCCTCCTCCACCTCGTCCCTGTCTCCAAGGGAACCGGAGCAGACCTGCGGAGCTGAGGGCGGGGGCCGGGGGCTGGACTTGGACACACACGGACTTCTGAGCAGGCCGCCCTGCAGGTGGGGAGGAGGGGGACCCACTTTCTCGCAGCCCAGCACCCACACACCCCTCTGTCCAGGGGAACGAACACTCCAGGGCCTCTGCCTCTTTCCCGTCTCCACTGCAGTCCTTGATCTCCGGCCCTCCCCCCAAATACACGGGCACTGCCTTGCGCGCGCGCGCGCGCACCCACACGTGTCCGTCCGTGCTCCGACAATGAGTGTGCAGGGCGGGGACTGGACTACAGTAAGCGGGATCAAACCGAGGAGAGTTGAGAGGACGTCCCCAGGACGGCAGTTACGGGCCTCGCAGAGTGTGGGTCACGCGTCGCGCATCACGCAGCGCGTGTGTCACGGGGGAAGGGGCCCCGAGCAGGGTGGGGACTCCCAGGGACACACCCTCAGGGAGACCAGGGACTGCACACACTGAGGGGAGACTCAGATGCCCTGGCGGGGCGTCCGAAACTTCATCAGTGTTAGTATACAGGAAACTAAGCAAGTGAAAACAGAAGGCCATTAGGAACTTCGAGGAAAACAAAAACTTGGGCAGAAAAGAAAAACAATCACAATTTACCATGAGGTTCAGCTCTGAACACAAACACAGACATCATAATGTCAATACTCAACACCGATGTAGCCAAAGTCATGAGACCAAAAACGAACTGTCTGGGGAGGGCGGTGGAGGCAAGAGCATACGGAGAATGAAACAGGAAGACCAAGAAGGAATCGTGTATGTGGACTTAGAAATGTGAACCCAAGAATCAGCCGAAGATCTGGAAACTGCTGTCTGATGGGGGGGGCACCCTCCAGCCTCCCTCCCTCCCTGTGCCGGCTCACAGCCCTCAGCCCCAGGGCTGCCTCCCCCTGCTTGCTCTCTCCCATCTCACTTTCCACTGCTGGGCCCCTTTTCCCCCCCGCTGCCTCCTCCCCTCTGAAGCAGTGCGGGTATCAGGCCACCCTCCTCCCCTGCGGCTTTGTGAAAATGATCCCGATCTGGACGATGATCTGGATGATTCGGGTCTCATCTCCAGTCCCTGCGGCCCTCCCAGATCCACGCTTCCGACTCATCTTCCCACCCAAGCCCTCCGATTCCACGCGCACGCCCGGCTTCCTCCTCCCCAGCTCGCTGGGGCGGTGGCTCAGTCTCCGCAACCCTGCTCCCGACCCAGCAGCCTCCGCATCTCGCATCTCGCTGGAGCTCTCGCTGGAGCTCACAGAAACGCGGGGGACGGAGGAGGGAGGAGCCGACCCAGACCCTCCCAGACCGCAGGCAACTCCATCTGAAAGCACCAAGGGCTCCTCCACACGTCAAAGGGGGAGGGGCGGTGAGAGTTCGGGGCTCAGGCTCCCGGAGGCAGCAGACACACCGCCTTCCCATCCTGAGTCCCTACCCCGCCTCGAACATACTTAGGTGTTAAGGAGCACGTGGCCTGCGTATTAAACATCCGGGAATTACTGTTCATGCACACATCAACAGGCTCAGTAAGTATTTACTAAATCAAAATTGTGATATAACTAAAAGCCTAGAAATCTGAGTAAGGCCATTCTCTAAAAGGAGATAACGGTAGGGTAACAAACTCGCCCCACGCAGCGGTCACCGCCGAAAGAACTAGTGATGTGCACAGTGTGCGGCGACAGAGCGAGGGGTGCGTCCATCCCCCCCCCGTACCGGGGGGCAGGGGTCTGCAGCCACATGGCTCTGGGGGTGATCCCCAGGGCCTGGGGGGAAGAGGCAGCGCAGCCGGGGCTGGGCTCGGGGCAGAGCGACCAAGAGGGAGGACCTCCCCACTAGCCAGCTTCCCTCTGCCCCACGTGTGCCCCTTCCCCCTAGCACCCCCGCGGTCCTCACCCATCAGGCAGAATCTCCAAATGGGACACACGGACCCCACGCTAGGGAAGGGATGGCTCCCACCCCACTCACTTCCCTGCCCCCCAGCCTCCGCCTCCAGCGCCCCCGGCTGAGCTGCACCGTCCCTCCTAGCGTGTGGCCTCTCAACCACCTTCCCACCTCCAAGGTGGTCTGGGCACAAAGACCACAGGCCGGGGGCCTCCACTTCGCACAAGAGCTAAGTGGGCAGGGTTACTGAGTGTAAGCCCTTGAAAGGTCTCCTGTGGTCCCCACGCTCGCAGGGGTCGGGGAGACAGGCAGGGTAGATGGGGAGGGGCACTCAACCCCCTAGGCTAAACCCCCACAGGTCCCCAGGGAGCAAACAAGGCCACGTGGTTGGAGACTTGGCTCGGGGCCTGGCACCAGCCAGCTCCCGCTGGCAGAGAGCCGAGGCGGTTGTTTATTACACGACCTGTCCTTCCTGTGCTGTCCCTGGGGAGTCCCCCCACCCGAAGACGCCTCCTGGAGTCACCTGTAGGCCCCAGAATACTCTTCCAGGAAAGGGTGTTCCCAAAATAAGTTCCAGTCTCCCGGAGCTAGGCCTGGCCTATCAGGGCTTTCCAGGTTTGAAGGTCAAGTGACGGGTCTCTCTCCAGACCCAGCGGCCACCCCTTCATGTGGACGGCGGAGGAGCCACTCCCCCCGGGGTTCAGGGCTGCAGAGGGAGGCTGCCACAGGCCCCCACCCCTGAGGCAACGGTCCCCTAAAGAGCACAGAAGAGCCACCTCAGCCTCTCCCCTCCAGAAGCCCCCCACCCCCACGCCCGCCCCAGGGGCTGACGGGATCCCCGGGTTCGGGGGCCTGACCTCGGCGACCCGGCCCTCCGCGCTGCCAGGACGGGGCCCCTGACAGACCAAAGGGCCGCTCCGGCACCACCCGCCTTTATTCACTGGTCCTCAGGCTCCAGTCACAGACACTCGGCTTTGGGAGGGCTCGGGGAGAAAAGGGGACCCTGGTGACCATCCCGGCACCCGGTACAGGGCCAGAGTCATCCTCACGCCCCTGCCCGAGGGGACAGCTGTGGCCTCAGGGCCGCAGACGGCAAGGGACTAGGCCTGGTCGCCCAGGCCTCTCTCTGAGGGGTGCTCGGTGGCTTCCCAGGTGCCATCCTGAAGCTGATGCGGGGAAGGAAGGGGCCAGGCCTGGCAGCGGCGTGAACTTTGAGACGCTCCCCGAGGTGTCCAGCCCAGAAAAGCAGCAGGGCTCAGTGGCGGACACGCAACGGGCACGGGAGAGGCCACTCCCGTCCTGCCTCCTGGCCCCCGCAGGGACAAGCCCAGGCCCACCAGCCTGGGAGACAGCAGAGGCCCCCTTGCCTCCCTCCTGACCTTGGAAGTGGCCGGGGGTGGGGGTAGCGGGAGGTGATGAGAAGTGGAGAGGAGCCAGAGTCAAGGCCCTGGGCTGGGGGTGGGCAGAGCTGCGGCTCCAGAGCCGCGGCTCCGGGGTGAGCGGGGGCTGGCAGGGCCTCCCCCCGGTGACAGGGGCAGCTGGAGACCCCCTGAGAAGAAAGGAGGGGGCTCGGGGAGGAAGGGCAGGCTGTGGCCAGCGATCGCACCCCTCCTGGTCCCGGGGTTCACAGCCCCTCCCCCTGCCAGCATCGGGCGGCGCCCCGGGCTCCCGGAGGCCAGGGGGGGACACCACGCGCTTCAGGACTTCTTGGCGTCCGGCGTGTTCCGGCGCTTCAGGTCGCTCAGGTCGATGGGCTTGAAGGCTGTCAAGGGACAGAGCGGTCAGCGGTGGCGCGGACAGAAGCAGGGTCCGGCCCCGTCCCGCACCTGCCCCGGAAGCCCTGGGAGCCGGTCCGCTGCGCCCCGCTGCCGGCCAGCCCCCCGGCCCAGCCCCCTCCCTCCCAGGCACTCACTCTTCAGGCTGGGGTTAGGGACCTTCTCCACGTACTCCTCCACCAAGCCCCGCTCGCTGCCTGACATCTGGCTCCGCAGATCGCGCTCCACGCCCTGCCAGGCTGTGCAAGGCAAGGGGTGGCGTCAGCACCCTCGGCGTGGCGGGAAGTCAGACAGAATCCAAGCGGTCAGGGCCCCTCCTCCTGCCCCAGCCCCCAGCTCACAGCTCCCGGGCCCCCGCCAGGCCCGCTCTCGACCTGAGCCTGCCCTCAGAGCACCCCTCTCCGCTCTCCACTCCCCACCTGGCTCCCGGCGGGCCCGCCCTTGTCTGTACCTCGAGCAGGGCTGTGCTCGCAGAGACACACGTGGCCCACCCGCTCAGGCGCCCCAGCTGTCCCCCTCCTGGCACACGTGCGCACGCACCCCGGCCACACGTCTCCACATGGCCGGGTCCTCCCGGAGCACCCCATCGTCCGGCTCCCACAGGGGCTCCCTCCCCTCGGAGCCAGCCGCCTGCCCCCGCCCCACCAGAACCGCCCCGGAAGGCCAGGCGAGAGCCCACACCCTGGGGGTGTCTGGGGAGTTTCTCGGGGCCCCAGCCCTGGCCGAGGGGCACCACGTACCTTCGTAAATGAAGCGCACATTCTCTTCATGGGCCGGGGTGAAGATCTCACTGCTGCTGGGGGGAGAGCGGGGGCTACTGTTCCTCTTGCCGTTGTAGACGACTCTGGAGACGGGGGAACTGGGGGAGCCCACGCCCGTGAGGAAGGGCTGGGGGCAGAGTAGGGCCCATCCCCTCCCCCCCCCCGGGAGGCCGCCTACCGCCTAACGCACCTGGTCATCGCGGGGCTGTCTGGTCCTTGCGCTCCACAGCCGGGTCCCCTCGGCCTCTGAAAGGCAAGCCCAGACCCCGGGAGTGGGACAGAGTCGCCCTCTCCACAGGGCCGTCAGGGGAGCGAGGGGCATGGGGCGCACCTTCTCCCTCAAGCCCATGCTGAACTGCTGTGGGCTCACTGCCTACCGGGGATCCCCGCAGGGGTGAGGACCAGCCGAGATCCAGGCAGACTCGACCAGATGGAGGCCGGGGGCCAGCAACCCGCCCCTGAGCTCACAGCGCCCTCGTTCCAGGCAGTCCCCAGCCGCTGGACCACCACTACGCAGGGAGCCCCTTCCCCACGCGCAGGTGGGTTGGGACGGCCCCTTTCCAGAGTCACAGACCACCCCTCAGGAGTCTCGGTCTCAGGGGAGCCGGGGCCACCCAGTGACAGCCCAACTCTGCCCTCTCTGCCCGCAGGGCCCGGTTCCCATCTGTAAAACAGGGACGGGCTCCATGGGGGGGACCCGCTGCCCAGGCCCGGAGGCCGGGGCACGAGCGAGTCGGGACCCTGAACAGGACCCAGCAGGCCAGGGGGGCTGGAGGAAAGCTGCTGGGCCTGATCCGAGCACCGAGACCCTGGGCTGCCGCCTGTTTCCAGCCTCTCTGCCGGCTCAGGTTTCATAGCCTGGGGGGGGGGGGGGGAGTATTTCTTTTTTTTAAGATTTTATTTATTGGTCCTGAGCACACAAGCAAGGGGAGAGAGGCAGAGCGGGAAGCAGGCTTCCTGCTGAGCAGGGAACCCAATGCAGGACTCGGTCCCGGGACCCTGGGATCATGACCCGAGCCCGAGGCAGACGCGAAACCCACTGAGCCCCCCAGGTGTCCCGGGGTCGGCATTTTCGGCTCAGCCCCTTCTCTGGCTGACGACAAAACACAGAGTCAGGAGGCTGCCCACACAGAGCGGGTCCCTGCACACAGGACCCAGGTACTGGGGCAGACGGAGGGGACCTGAGCACGGAGATGCCTCTGCCCCCCTCCCTCCTTGCGCCCTGAGCACGGAGATGCAGCCCTTCCCAGAAAGCTGTGGTCCTTGCTCTCTGCTTTCCTCAGTCAGGCGTCAGTGATCCAGGCTTCGGGCCCCTGCACAGGTAAACACAAGCCCAGGGAGCAAGACAAGAGCCGCAGAAGAGCACCGAACCAGCTTCCGGGAGGACACGCGGCAGCCCAGGCCCCACCCCACCCCAGCCCGCAGAAGCCCAGTCCCTCCCAAGGGGACGTCTCCTTCCTTGGACTCAGGGGTCTCACTGCCCATACTCCTCTTTCCCAGGCATCAGCCCCCCGAAGACCGGAGCAGAGAGAAAGCCCGCTCCGGCCTGAGGACACCCTGGGCCACTCAAGGGGCTGTCAGCAGTCAGACAAGGGGGGAGCTCCCGTTACGCGACAGGAGGGAGGGGCCGGGAGGATCCGCCAGCCCCTGCCTGTCCTGAGCCAGGCCCTCACCTGCTCCCGCAGGCAGTTCGTGCTCCTCGTTCCAGGAGGCATCGGCTGCCTGCCCTCCCCGCCTCCCCCCCCCGCCCCCCCCCGCCCCCGGGCAGCCTCCAGGACCACCCAGCCGTGGCGGGCGTGTGACCTCATCTTCAGGTCCCCTACCCATCCGCCCTGGCCAGCTCGGGAGCTCACCCCCTTGGTCCCCGCCACGGTGCCTGCCCACAATGCGACAGTGGGGTTCTCCGGCCCCCCGCCTGCTCCTCTCCGTCTCCGCACACCCAGGGCCCGAGAGCAGCCGGCCTGCAGGGCCTGTGCCCGTGACCCGAGCCCTGGACACACAGAGCACTCAGTCCCCGCACTGGGGAGCCACCCACTGCCCACTGGCCTTCCTGACAAGCAGCAGCCCGAGGAAGTCACATCAGTTCCCTGCCCCAGGCCGGCGCAGCTGTCACCAAAGGCCCTCCCGTCTGGGCATCCTGCTTCGGCTAAGGTTTCCAGCACTCTGGGCCAAGCGGACAGAGAAAGACCTTTGTATCCCACATTCACCGACTTCTCACAGCCTGGGGGCCTGGAGAACAAACAATGACATTTTAAAAAGGAGCCACCTTCTGCCTCCTCTCCCAGCACAAAGTCACACACCACCAGCCCAAGCAGCCCGTGCCCTGAGAGCCTGTCCCCCGAGGCCTCCCCGGCCACCCTGCCGCTCAGTCTCCCCCGCCCCCCTCCCGGCCTCTGTCCCCAACATCTTGTGCTGGCCCCACCCCCACCAGACCCTGCCGCCTGGCAAGTCTCAGCAGCACCCAGAAGCTTCTCCGGGAGAAGCAGCCTCCTGGAGAAAGAAGGAAAGTGACCTGTCACTCCCTCACTCTCCTCCCCTCCTACAGTGACTGGGTCTCCAATCCTGATGCCAAAGAATGTTCCCACTAAGAAAACCGATCAACACACCCCCTAGTCCGCCCTAGTCCCGGGCACATGCCGGGAGCGGCCAGAGAAGTGCCACTCACGAGCTCCCCATGGAAGAGCCACTGAGAACGGGGGCATGTGTGGAGACCCCTAAGGGGGGGCTGGAGTCCACCTGGACCTAAGCGGCCAGCACGACATGTCCCCAACCTGGGCAGCCACGGTCTCGGGGGAACAAGGGGAGGAAGCGGGCAGTCAGCCCAGGCTGCCTGTCGGTGAGGGGCAGCCGGGAAGGGAGGCTGAGGCAGGGCTGACCGCGGGGCATCTCTGCCGAAGCAGAGGGACGTCGGAGCGCTGCTGACCGCCAGGGAGAGTGCTAAGCGAGGCCATGAGAGCGCCAGGACGGAGGGGCCAGGTGACCGGAGTGCCGGGGACCATGGAGCCTCCGGTCCGAGGGACAGGGACCTGGTGCCCAGAACAGGGGCGGGGCAGCAGCCTAGGGGAGGGCAGGTCCCCATCAGAGTACCGGGCCTTCAGCACTCCCCAAACCGTCTCCCTCCTTCCCCTCGTTTGCTTTCCCTCTTCTGCCCACGAGGACTAGAGGCACGATTATTTCCTCAGCTCTACGGCGCCTGGGGGGGCTCCGTCGGTTGAGCCTCTGCCTTCGGCTCGGGTCATGATCTCAGGGTCATGTCCTAGGTTCGAGTCCCGCATTGGGTTCCCTGCTCAGCGGGGAGTCAGCTTGTCCCTCTCCCTCTGCTGTTTCCCCTGCTTGTGCGCACTCTCTCTCTGTCAAATAAATAAAATCTTAAAAAAAAAAAAAAAAAGGAAACAGGGTCGCATCAGGCAACCGCTAGCCTGCTGACGTTTGCAGCGTCCTTCCGGTCTCGGTGACCGTGACATGAGAAGCAGCTGGGTCACTGGTGTCTCAGATCTAACGACACACCGACGGTGCCCCCCTGGTCCACAGTCCCACCGTCAGCAAGCCCCGGGCCGGCCTTCCCAGAGCCTCCAACTTGCTCTCCAGCTGCCTCTTCCCATTTGGAGCCACCCCGTCCAACCTCCATCCCCCCAACAGCATAGCCTCTTGCGCCATTCCCCCCAACCCCATCCTGACCCCTCCCTCCCAAGTAATTCCCCGGCCTCCGTGCCCTGGGCCCTCTAACACCATCAGCCCTCAGTGCGGCCCCGTGCCTTCCTTCAGGTGTATCTGGCTGTGGGGCTCCGGCTCACCCCCAAACTGTCCCTGAAACAGAACCGCCTCAGCCGGCTGCCCTCGCCAAAGAACCACGCTGCCCTCCATTGGGCATTCTGCGGGTTCTGACTCTTGTCCACGGCTGTCGAGCTCACGGTAGCCGGTGGCTCCGTGCTAGGCACACGGCAGCGTCCAGAACCGTTCTGTGGCTGGAGGTCATCCACCCTTGCTCTGCTGCCCCCAGGGAAATCCCTTCCTTCTCGGGCCTCGAGTCCTCGTCTAAGCCACAGCAGCCCCCAAGGACACTTGCTAGGCTCGCCTGCTTGACGACGGGACAATCACAGAAAGCCCGCGCCGACTGCGCACTTCTGGGAGCGGCAGGCCACTGCTGGGCGCCCCAAATGCAGCACCAGCCCACGCGCAGGGAGGCGGCGGCCTGGGAACTTCCAGGACTTGTGAAGAGGCACCAGTGCCACCGCAAGCATTTGCCACCCAGCAAAGTAGGGTCTGAACCCCCAGCAGCTCTCCCAGGATCTGAGCCTCCAGGGCCACGGCAGGGGCTCACCTGAGCACCTCAAAGCCCACCGATGCCCTTGCTGGCACCCAAGGGGTCCCTGGACACCCCAACATCAATGTGGTTCTACTACGAGATAAGGAGGGAGCCTCTCCAGATGGGTAAGTTTTGTACCTTGCTCTTGCACGGGAACCAAGGACTTTCTAAGACCTCCTGGGGGGAGGCAGGGCATGGGGAGACCCTCAGCCCAGCCCCCCAATCTGAGACTCTTTCCCAACACACAGCCATATGCCTAAGGACAGGAGAGGAGAGAACACCCTCTTGTTCAGAAAAGCGACAGTGAGTATTCTGGAGTTAGAATCAGTGATGCGAATGACGGTTGTTCTGTGTTCCTTTGGAATTTCGGATACTCTAATGTTCTTAGATTCTACTTTCCCGTGACACTCTGGGTCTTTGTGGTGCTCACCAATTTCAGCCTTTAAGACTTCTAGAAACTGACCTCCTATCAGAGCAGGTACCAGAACATCGCTACACTGGAGTCCCAACAGGGACACTGCCCTGAAGACCGCCGAACCTCTAAGCACCACACCCTCGCCCTCCTTCCTGGCTGATGGCAGCAGCTCCCACCCGAAGCAACAGCCCCCAGGGCGCGCACCCCCAGAATCCTCACCATCCCCTCCACTCACCCCAAATCAAGCTCATGTCCTGTAGGACGTCGCCTCTGCCTCCTTTCCTCCCCATTCCCACTCCTCTCTGAAAGCTCTCTACCCCGAACTCAAGCGCTGCTCCCTGCTGCCAGCTCAAGGGCCCTTGCCCAAGGTGTCCCCTCCGCCCAATAGGGTCTTCCTCATCCTTGGGATTCAGCTAAAAGACCGCCTTTTCTTGGAAGCCTCCTTGGGGCTGGCCAGAGGACAGGACGTGTGCACGGCCATTCCCCCTGTCCACCACCAACTGCGGCAGCCCCGGGGGCGGCATCAGGCCCTGCAGCCCAGGGAGCCGGCTCCCTGAGGGCCTGGCCAGCTGCATCCCGGGAGCCAAGAAGCATCCTCAGGATGTTCCCTTGGGAGAAGGGGGAAGGCAGGACATTTGTCCACCTCCGCGGCGGCTGCTTCAGAGGCCGAAAAGGGCGGCCCCCGTTGCCCCTTCCGAGCCCATGTCCCCGGGGATGTCGGGGCGCCCGGTCCCGAGACGGCGCGGACAGAGCCCGCCACGTCCCCACGCCCCCTCCGCGCCGCCCCCTCCGCGCCGCGGTGCGACCCCCAGCGGGCCCAGCGACTCGGGCGCAGCGGACCGAACCGGGCGGCCGCTCCCGGCCCCCCGCGACACCGCCCGAGCCCTCCCCTCGCCAGCCGCCCGGCCAGGGCGGGTCCCGGCCGCGCCCGCCCTACCCCGCCCCGGCTCACCTCGCCCCCGCCCCGGCTCACGTCGCTCCCGCCCCCGGCTCACCTCGCCCACTCGGCCTCGGCCGCCGCCGCCGCCGCCGCCGCCGCCAGCAGGGGCCCGGCCGGAAATGACGTCACCGCCGCGCGCAGGCGCAGGCGCGGGGAGCGTGAGGGCCACGTGACGGCCGGCGCGCGCGGGGCGGCGGGGGCGGGGCCTGAGGCCGCGGGGCTGCGGGGCTGGCGCCGGCGCGTCCGGTTTCGCGGGGCCGGGGTGCGGCGGGGGAGGGCGTGCGGGGTCTGAGGAGTGCGGAGGCGGGGGGGCGGCGGGCTCTGCGGCTGCGGAGCCGCGGGGAGCTCAGCCGAGCGGCTGGGGACAGCGGCGGCCGGAAACCTCAGAGCCCGCAGCTCCGAGACTCTGGCTCGCAGCGCTGGACCCCAGGCCTGGGGTGGACGGCAGGGCCCGCTGGCCACCGGAAGCGGGGGAGCCGGGTCCCGTCCCCAGTAATCAGGCTACCACCAGGGGCTAGGGAATGACGTTTATTGAAAAAGTAAAAAGTGTCCCAATAAAAAATCCACCTGGAGAAAAAGCCAGGCCAGAAGTGTGGGGGGTGGGGGTCGTGCCCAGGTACTGGGGTCCGAGCGGCCTGCCGGCCCTACCGGCGGGGCAGGTCTGAGCATGTGCGGAGGTGGGCACCCAACTTCTCTAGATTGGGCCGGAGCCCTGGGGGGCTGGGCTGGGCTCAGTCCATCGTGGTCCCTTTGAAGAGTTCCACCAGGTCCTTGAAGTCTGGGTCGATGAGGTCTGACGGCAGGTCTCCATCGTCGTTGGCCGCGTCTCTGTCGGCCCCCAGGGAGATGAGGTACCTGGGGTGCAAAGGCTGCAGTGGGGAGGTGGCCCAGAGGACGCTCTCACCCCAACCCCAGGGTCGCAGGCTGCAGTCCCGAGGCACACCTTTTGTAAAAAAATTTTCCAGGAGGGGTGAAGAGGAAACCTGACCCTGCGGAAACAATGGCCGACTGTTCCAGTTTGCTCTGGGGAAGTTTGCAGAAAGGAGGTTCTAGAAACTCTTAGGGTTCTCAGCTGTTCCGCCGGGGCCGTTTCTGGGGAGACCCATCCTGGAGGCCCCTTGAGGCCAGAGCGGTAGGGATGAAGCCCACGGTGGGACCCCTCACCTGGCTATGTCCGGGTACCCGTCACTGCAGGCAATGTGCAAGGGCGTCCAGCCGGTCTCGTCCCGCTGGTGGATGTCAGCCCCGTATTTGACCAGCAGCTTCACACACTCCAGGTTTCCAGACAGCACAGCTTCGTGCAGGGCAGCCAGGCCTGCGCAGGGCACGGCGGGGCAGGAGGGTCACAGCGGAGCCCTTCCCCTGACACGCCACAGACCCCGCGCTGGCCCCACAGGCACTCACCTGAGGGGTGGATGGTGTCCAGGGCGACCTTCCGAGCCCGGATGAAGCGCCCTACCTGCTCCAGGTCCCCTTGGCGGATGTGGTCCAAGAACAGGACGTCGTTAGGGAAGCGCACGCTGCGGTCGGCCAGCAGCCGCCTGCGCCGCTGCCGGGGGCTGTACCGGGCATAGCGGCTAGTCCTGCTGGGCATCCTGGGTGCTGTGGTGGGCCCGCCGTGTGGGGACCCTCCTGCTGCTCGGGGAAGGGACGTGTCCGGCCGAATCACACCGCGCACGCAGTCTGCGCCGCCTTCGCCGCCGCCGTGCTCCCCGGCCGCTGGGAGCTTCTCACTTATATAGGACCGCGGCGCTATATAAAGCTGCGCAGTCATGCTCCCGCCGGGAGGGGCTGAAACGGAGCAGCGCCGCCCCGCGCTTGGGATCATGTTTAGTGGTTCGTCTTTCAGCCCACCTGTCGCTGTGCCCGGGCCAAAGGGGTCAGATCCTTTTTGGCCACTGCTGTCTGCCCCACAGCTGGGCCTAGAAGGTGCCTTACAGAGGGCAGGAGAAGGCACTAGAAGGACAGGACCTGTGAGGAAGGCGCACGGCTACCAAGGTCATGGAGAGGGCCCAGGCACCTGCCAAAGGCCTGGAGACTCAGGCAAAGGGCCACGATGTCTGGTGAGGGTGGCCGTGTCCACCTCCCAGAAAGGGGAGCTGCCCCCAGCCAAGGAGGAGTCACAGGGCCCTGACCATGCCAGAGAAGGTCCAGCCCTACCCATATCCCTCCCTGTCACTTGTCACCTCCCCTCGGGCCTGTACCATGCTGCTCTCTTCCTCAGAAACGTCCCAGGTTAGAATCCAGATAAACGCCTCGGCTCCCCCCTGCCTAGCCCACACTGCCCATCCGGAAGCCCTCCCCACGATGCCCTGTTTCCCTCCACCCCCTTGTCCCCATCCCCCACGCTTCCCCCGAGTCCAGGCTCCTGCCTCTCACTGCCAAGGACCCCCGGGCTCCCCCTCGAGGGGGCGTCCAGTCTGTTTCCCCAGGAGGGGCCGGCACACCCCGTGGGGGTGCCCTCTGCTTGGCCAGCCGAGCCAACACGAGCTGTCCTACTGGAGGTGGCTGGGCTTTGCTGGAGAGAAGAGGCAGGAGACGTGAGTGGGCACACCCAGCAGCACACCTGGGGGGTCAGGGTCAGGCCCCCGCGCGCAGGTGAGGCTGGCTGACTGCATTTGTTAGGGCTGCTGTTACAAAGTACCAGGCTGGGGACTTAAACTTGATTTTCTCGTGGTTCTAGAGGCCAGAAGGCCAAGATCAAGGCGCGGCAGGGTTGGTTCCTTCGGAGGGAGACTGTTCCAGGCTCCCCTCCTGGCTGCTGCTGGTGGTCCTCGGTGTTCTCTGGCTCGTAGCTGTATCACCGCATCTCTGCCTTCACGTCCACGTGGTCCCTGCCCGTCTGTGTCCAATTTTCCCTTTTTCATAAGGACCCCTGTCGCTGGATTAGGGTCCCCCTATTCCTTTCCAGCATGACCTCATCTTGACTGATCACGTCTGTGACCGTGTATTTCCAAACAAGATCACAGTTTGGGGCTTAGCACTGCCACATCGGAATATCGCAGGGATGCAGCTCAACCCCTACCGTGGGTGGTCACCCAAATGCTGAATGAGGGCGGAGCCCAGATGGCCTGGCGCTCTGCACAGGGCGGGCCAGGTGGCCTGCTTACCAGCAGCCTGGCGTCACTGGGCTGGTTCAAATCCAACAAAACCAAATCAACAAATGTATTTAACACCCTCTGGGTGCAAAGCCTTGGGCTAAATGCTGTGGGGAAACAGGGCACTGCCTCGGACAGACTCCCCGCCCCAACAGGGGTTCCTGGCCCGTCCCAGAGCCCCCGCCTGCTGCTGCCGGGGCCCCATACTCCAGGGCTTAGAGGTTGGTGCCAGCTGATCTTAACTCCTAGTCACTTGGGAGGGGTCAGTATAGCTTCTTCTGGGTTGTTCCCAAGAGACAGAACTTTCCTTTGATGTGAAGATTGGCTATTCTGGTGTCGTGGAAAGTTCTGTCTGCCCTCCCAGAACCCTGGGTGCGGCTGCCAAGGGTGCAGCCCTTCCCGAGACTGACCCAGCTTCAGCCTGTTGGCAACCCCCGTGGCGAACCGCTGGTCCATCGACTGAGGTGGGCTGAGAGCTTGGGGGTTTGTGGCTCTGGTGTTTCCATTCGGATCAGAGAAGGGACGGGTGCCCAAAGCTCCCCCCCAAAGTCACAACAGACCCCCTGAAAGGTACTTAATGTGCTTTTTATTCTAGTGAGGGCACTGTCCTCTAAATCACGGGCATGCATAACTTGAGGCATCCCATTTTGGAAACCTCTGGCCAGAAGCCAGAGGTGAGCATCTGACCTGAGACCGTTCGCAGAGCTTCCCTTTCAGCAGCCGCGCTGGAACCCAGCCTGGATCGACCCAGCTCAATCCCTGATGCCCACGGAAACTTGTGGAGCGGCCTGGTTTGTATGGTGTCAGGCTTCTGCCTTCTAGAGCACTATAAGCCAACTACAGCGTTTAGTTAATCCAAGAAGCTTACTCTGAAAAGTCCGAGGAAAAGCAGGAGCCCGCAGGCCTGTTAGGAGAACAGGGGCAGGCCCATTCCCGGCCCCTCTCCCGCCAGCAGGCTTTGCAGCCGAGGACCTCAAGGGGCTGGTGCGCTTCTGGGACAGTAGCCTCTAAGCACCTGCAGGGCGCAGGAGAGAAGGAGGGCGCAGGAGAGGAAGAGAGAGATTTGGAACGTCCTGGGCTCTTAAGCCGGAACTGAGCAGCCCGCTAATCCGGCGGCCCGGCCAGGTCTTGGACTCCACCTCGCAGCCTCCCAGCCAGCCCGGGCCCTGGAATGTGCTCATCAGCTGCCTCTGCAAAAGGGGAAAGGTATGGGTGACTCACTCCCCCTCCCGGGAGCACATGATGGCCCAGCTCTGTGCACAGGACCTGGCTTGGCACAGCTGGGTGGCCAGGGTCACCTGCGCCCAGCCTCCCCTGGCCCGTAGCTGTGATTCCTGACGGGCTCTCTCTGTGCTGGGCTCCTGCACTGGAGGCCATGTGTCCCCCTGCGGGAAGAGCTCGCGTTTTGGAGGGCAGGGCGACCATCCTAGGACCGAGGCACGACACGTGCAGACCCTGGAGCGGGCGAGCTGGAAGCCGGCGGCAGCACAGGCCACCCAAGGACCAGGCCCGCTGAGCGGGAGGGGTGGCCACGGGCCTGGCTGGTGCCGCCCAGGATGCCGACACTGGGTCCTCCCGGCACACTGGCGTGGTCCCGCTCCCCTCCCCAGGGCTGGGGTCTGTGAAGGCCTGGAGGGTGGGCTGCCAGCGGCAGGGAGGACAGGAGCAGCACACGGGCCTCTGGCTGCGAGAGTGAGCAGAGGACACCGGGAGGAGCCCGTTCGCAGCAGGTCTTATGGGTGCATCTCCCGCTGTGCACCGGCAAAGCCCCCACCGGCACGCGGGCATCAGAGCCCGGGGGGCCGGGGACCGAACAATGCACGTGTGCTGCGGGGCTCCTCAGAAAACCGGGCTTCGTGCTCTGTCCTTGACCTAAGGTGGGCTGAATGTCCACAGGCATTCCCTCCCGGGATGTCGGCAGGCGGCCCTCTGGTCCCACCTGCCGCTGTAGACATGCTCAGAGAGCAACAGACGCAAAGCCCCGGGGGGTGATGGCTGGGGGACCGCCCGAGTCCCGCCAGCCGTGCGGGGCTCCTCTCCTGCTCTCGAGAGGGACCTGCGGGCGCCGCCTCACTCTCTGGGGTCCCGACGAGTCCCCAAGTCAGGCTTCCACGTGCCGCCTGCCCCACCCCGCGGCTGGGCTTCCCGTCTAGGAAAACCAGTTGTCCCTTTCTCAGCGTGAATTACAAGCAAGCTGAGGTTCTACAAGTCAGAGCACGTTGTAAAATGTGGGTGACTCGCTACTTGAACATGTGACCCTGACTGTTGCGGCTTGGCGGTGAGCACGGCAACACTAGCAGGTCGCCAGGCCCCGCACACACACCGCCGACTCCTTGTCAGACCCCGCAGGGGTAGGAAGCCTCGGCACTGGCCGGGCGGGCTCCGCATGGGGCTGCCTCATGTCCCCAGGCAGCGAGATGCCCTGGGACAGCCCAGGGCCCCCCGCCGCATCCAGTGGCAGCACCCGCGGCCATGCGTGCCTGGCAACTGACCCCTGGGGTGCACCTGTGGCTCCCGTGGAGGCCCCACGCTCCAAGGTGCCCCAACGAGAACCCTGACCCCGGCCCACTCCCCGTGACCTGGAGAGCTCGTAAAGCAGAGACGAGAGGTAGTAAAATTTCAACTTTATTTGGCCAATGTGTTCAATTCCAATATCGTGGTAGAAACGGCTGAAGAACGGCCTGCACGTGGTTCGGCTCAAGCACCCTTGGCCGTTTCCCAGCCTGGAAATGGAGGGTTCGGGTTCTGCCTGCCGCAGGCCTCAGGCGGCGCTGGAAGTCGCAGAGCCCCGGGGAGCGTGGCTCAGGGAGGAAGGGGGGCTGCCTGGGTCTGCCCTGCGCTCCGCCGGCACCCACCGCCCCCTCCAGTTGTACAAGGGCCCCCGGCACGGAGACCCAGGGTCTCAATCTAAGCCAACAGCGCGAGACCTGTGCTCCATCACGGCGACACCGGCACGAGGTGAGAGGGACCCGTCCGGTCCGTCCCCTCCCCACGTGGGGGACAGGAGTCTCCAGGGAGGCCCAACCATAGTGGGACACCCTGATGTCCAAAAATGTCTCAAAATCCCATTAATGGAATTTTTTTAAAGTGATAGTATAAACCTAATGGGAAGGAGAATTCACCTGCGTGAGATTCAAAGACATTTTAACGAGCACTTTGGACAAAACTATGTACGAAAAAGTACATCACAATTTAAAAAAAAACAAAAACAAAAACAAAACCAAAAATGGCCCACCAAGGTGAGCTGGCCTGAAGAGACATCCCTTTCCAAAAATTGAAGAGCAGAAGTAAGAGACGGGTCTAAATTTACAGGTGTGTTGGGATGAAGTGTTGCTTCAGAAAAACTCCCCGCCTTTCCGGTCGGTGCTCCCTCCTCCCCGTGAGGGTCCTCGGGCTCCTGGAGGCGGCGCTGCTGGGACGCGCGGCCCATGGGGGGTCGTGTCTGGGGCACCCAGGTCTGCACGCTCCGCCTCACAGCTCGTCTCTCACAGCTTTCTGATCGTCCTCGTCCTCCAGGTCCGGCTCCTCCGCTTCTTCCAAATCTTCCAGATCCTGGAGGGGGGACGGACGACATGAAGAAACCCACCGGGAAGCGCCGCCATCAGGCCCGGCTGGCCACAGCTCTGTCTCCGGGAGCGGACGTGAGGGGGCTTCTGCTGACAAGATGGGGGGGGAGGGGAGCCCAGGACCCCAGCCTCTAGGGTCTGTGGGGCCAGTGACAGCCCCGGGGCCCAGCAGCACGAGCTGGCCCGCCCGACAGGCCTGCTGCCCCTTCCGGGGGGCCCGCGCCCCCACGCCCGGCAGACGACCCTCTGCTTCGCCCCAGCTGCCCGGGGCCGACAGGGACAAGCTGAAGCTGCTGTCCAGCGCGTCGCCTCAGCCCAGCGGCTGGCGGGGTCCCTCGTGGGACGAGTCTAAGGCGCCACGAGCAAACGTCAGCATTTCAAGACCCCTCTAAGGACCACCGTCCAGAGAGTTCCTCAGGGAGAATGGCTCTGCCCGGCCTGGGGACACATGTGGGCCCCTCCAGTGCCCACCGACCCCCACTCACGTCATCGTCCCCGGCCCCGTCCTGGCCACCGCTGTCCAAGAACTTCTTAAAACCCTCTAGCGTCCGTTCCCCGTTGTAATCAATGACCTGCGGAGGGGAGGGGCAGGACGGGTCAGGGAGCCCGGCTGTGGCCTCCTCGCCCCCCGCCCCCGCTGGGCCGGTGCCGCACCGTCCTGTCTGCGCTCGCGGGGAAGAACTTCAGCGTGGGGAAGCTGTGCACTTTCACGGCTTCCACCTCGTTGGCCGTGGAGTCCATCTTGGCGATGATGATGTTTTCATGGTCCTTGTACGTCTCTCCCAACTTATCCCAGATGGGAGCCAGCTGTTTGCAGTGCCCGCACCACGGGGCATCTGAAAGAGAGCCGAGCCGAGGCGCTGGGCCCAGAGTCGCCCGCCGCCCACCCCCAGCGCACGGCCCCAAGGGCCGGACAGACCCAGGAGGCTGGAGGGGCTTCGCTTACAGAATTCCACGAAGACATTCTTTTTCTCGTCGAAGGCAACTTCTTCAAAGTTCTTCCCGACCAGCACCTTGACGGGCTGCTTGTCCCAGTCCCCGGGCAGCTCCTGGCTCATGAGGTGGGGCTGCAGCGCAGGTAGAGTGGGGTCACGGACGCCTGGGCCCCCCGCCGGCCCTCGGGGCCCCTCCCCTGCCCGGGGCCCCCGGCTGCCCCCAGCGACCACAACTGCTCACGGAGCCTCGGAGAGGGCCATGCCTAAGGTCGGGGCTGCCCTGCACTCCCCAAGCAGGGGGACCCCGAGGGCAGAGGTCAGCACAGCCCCACCCCACGCTGGGACGCAGCTGCCCCACCTTGATCTTGCCCTCTAGGAAGCGGTGGCAGAACTCCTCGATCTTCTCTGCCGTCAGCTCGTCCGACTCCGGCTTGTACTTGGTCATCTCCTCCTCCAGGGTGATGAGGCGCACGGCGGGGCACTCCTCCTTCTTGAGGCCGAAGAACTCGAGGATGCGCTGATTGTCGGTGTGGTCGCTGTCGATGAAGATGAACAGGATCTGTAGGGAGGAGAGGCCCGGTAAGGCGGTGCCCGCGGCGGTGCCCGCCCCCCACCCCCAGCGGGCAGCGCGGGCCCACCTTCCCCCTGAAGCGCTCGGCGGCCTTCTTGAAGCTGCTCAGCTTACTGTCGTAGTCGGACACACTCTTGGGCAGGAATAGCAGGATGTGGGTCTTGATTTCACCTCCGAAGATCTTCGGGGCCGTCTGCATTATAAGCACAGCTTACTGGGTCTGGGCCACAAACCGAGCCGTTACCACGAGATTCTCCCCACAGCTACAATGCCACTGAGGCAGCACTCCGGATCTCGGGGTCCCTGAGGCCGGGACCTCGTGACCCTCCCGCGCCACCCCACCCTCAGGGCACAGGACCCACGGGAGAGCCACACCTGCTCCGTGAACTCGATGACCAGCGGCAGCTGGTTGTGCTTGATGAAGTCCAACAGCTTCTCCTTGGTGATGTCCCCCTCGAAGTTGTTGCGGCCTTCGTCAAACTGGGGATGCAGAGATGGCCGTGAGCACCCTGGTGCTCCCAAAGCCTCCGCGGGTCCCTGGCAGCCCCGGCATGGCAGTGCGGCAGCCCCCTTCCTGTCCGGGGAGCAGAAGCCACATGCCTCTGGCCACAAGACAGAGTCCGAGGAGGGCTGCAGACGGCAGCGTCCTCCGAGCACCGTGCAGCAGCGACACCAAGGGCAGGACGCGGGGCCTTTCGGGGCGGCTGCAGTTTCCTGCTCGGCCTCAGAACACGCCGGCTCTGGGCGCGCTGTGCCCTCGGATGGAAGCTGGGATGAGGGACGTCCCGACAGACTGAGGTAAGCCAGGGCTGCGTGCACCAGGCTGGCGCTCGTGACTGCCAGAAACCCAACGCTCTCACCACTCAGCCGCAGTCGTTGTGGAAAAATTGACATTCGTGAGACCGTCACTTGTGATTACAAATAACTTATTGTCATTTTAGATGAACGAGATTTAAGTTGCTTCCTTGCCCAACCTGGGGTTGAACTCACGACCCTGAGATCAAGAGTCACCTGCTCCATCTACTGAACCAGCCGGGCGCCCCTGGAAGAACAAGGTCTTTAAAACATTTTTCAGGGGCGCCCGGAGGGCTCGGTCAGTGGAGCGTCCACCTTCGGCTCAGGTCATGATCTCAGGGTCCTGGGGTCGAGCCCTGCATTGGGCTCCCTGCTCAGTGGGGAGCCTGCTTCTTCCCCTGTCTTTGCCTCTCTCTCAAATAAATGAAATCTTTAGGGAAAAAGAAAATCCTCAGTTCTAATTTCTGACCCAATAAAAGTCAGTGAGTGTAACACTCAGCCACCCCAGCTACTGAGATCCCCAATAACATGAAGAGTTTGAGGAGTCCTGGGGCCTGAAGGTCGCAGCTGTTGCCCAGGGAGGCCCAAGGGGGGCCCTGCCGCCCAGCTGCAGCCGTGGCTCTGGGTGGGGTGCGCAGACGGGGATGGGCTGCCCGAGCCTGCCCAGGTGAGCCTGCCGTCCTTCCCTCTGAACTGCCTGATCGGACCCAGCAACAGAAACCACTCTCCTTCCCTTCCCAGTCATCTCCCCCTGCGTTTCCCCAAAGGAGTGTCTAGAAAAGCAGCTGGCCACTCCCTGCTCCAGCCACCGTGCCATAGAGCCAGGCCTTCATCCTGACCGTGACAATGCTGCTAAGGCCAACCGGATGGAGGGCTGGGCGCCGGGAGCCCCCTCGCGGGCGAAACTGAAGCCTGCTTGCTTTTCCCCAAACCCGGGACAGAGAAGAGGGAAAAAGGGGGCAAGAAGCCAGGAGGCCCGGCCCCACCAGGCGTGCCCTCCCAGGTGTGCTACTGAGCCCCTCCGAGTGGCCACGGCAGCCCCAAATCCCCCAGACCCGCCCCCATGCTGGGAGCGGGTCTGCCTCATCTCACACCGAGAGGCCTGAAGAACGGAGCGGCCCTGTGTACCTGTCCTGCGACGCAACCTTTTCAGTAATAGTGCCACATCCCACGACGGTCACTGTCTACTTTAGGGAAAAACACACAATTGGCCCTCATCCCGAGAGGGGGAGCAGCAGGGGCCAGCTCTGTCAGGCCCCAGTGACTAACGTCCCCAAAAGGCACGACGCTGCAGGCAGTGGAGGAGAGACCCAGCCCCGCGGCTACTCCTAACTCTCTACCTTCAAACAATAAAAAAGGAAAAGCAGGGCGCCTGGGGGGCTCAGTGGGTTGAGGCCTCTGCCTTCGGCTCAGGTCATGATCTCAGGGTCCTGGGATCGAGCCCCGCATC
>CM052804.1:934929-949293 GCA_028533885.1 Nasua narica | reverse complement strand
GGGCTGCGGCCGCACAGAGCTCCGCCGTGACAGGTGAGTGACGCCGGCCCGTCCCTTGCGGCACTCGGCCTGCCGGCTCTGCAAGGTGAGGGGACACTCCTCACAAGAGCCTGAGAGGCTGAGCTGGACGGAGAGCAGGTGCCCCGCCCCACCCCGCAGCTCCGGTCCCCGTTCCGCAGGCGGTGAGGGGCAGCGTGGCGGCCACACCTGTGTACTCCCTGGGAGCAGCTGTGTCCCCGTTCTTGAAGAATTTGATCGTAGGGTAGCCACGGACACCATACTGCTGGGCCAGGTCAGACTCTTCCGTGGCATCGACCTTGGCCAGCCTGATCTCCGAACCTTCTGCCTTCAGTTTCCCAGCGGCTTTGGCGTACTCGGGGGCCAGAGCCTTGCAGTGGCCGCACCAAGGGGCATCTGAAAAAGAAAGTGGGGTGCTAGAAAGCGGCACTGCCCAAGCTCCACTGCTTCCCTTGCCTTCTCCTCTGTACTTCCTTCCATAAAAATCTTATCGGCTGGCCAAGATAACCCCTGTGAACACACACAGCTGAGCTGATAGCTCGATGCTCTCAAGCAAGGTCGGGACAGAGGCCCTGACCCACAACCCACGCCCACCCCCCTGCGGCGCCGCCACAGCCAGCACGGGCAGACTCAAAGGATGGGCACCTTCCTATCACCTGCAGGCGGCCCCGGCACTGCCCTCGGGGAACACAGGGAAGCTAAGAGGCTGGCCCCGCAGCAAGAGCGGGTCATGGAGGGTGCGCGTGCGAGCTGCATCTGTGCGCACCTGCCCGGACACTCGGACGCTGGGGTCGCCCAGGGACTCTTCGCACTGTGGGAGCAGAGCCGCCCCTCGGCTACGGTCAGCAGCCCGGCCCAGACGGGGCGTCAACACTTCAACGCACGCACGCACAGGTCCGGGACGCTGGCTGACAGCGCGAGGAAGGCAGCGCCGCAGGAGCCGGCGCTCCGGGCTGGGTCTCGGGGGCAGGGACCCTGAGCGCGCCCCTGTATCTGCGGCGGCTCGCGAGGGCCCACCCCGGCCTCCCGGGCTAACAGAGGGCCCTGCCGGGCGGACAGCAGGCACAAAGGCACGAGCCGGCCGCGGACCGGCCGTCACCCCGAGTCCGGCTCGGGCAGGAGGGGGCCCCGGGACGCTGACAGCAGCTCCGCGGGCGGCCGAGGGGCGGCGGCCCGTGCGGCCGGGGTGGGGGCGGGGCCCCGGGACGCCGGCAGCCCCCCCGGCCCCTGCTGACCCCCGTCCCCGCCCCGCGGCGGCCAGGCCCGGCCCGGACGGCGGCACTCACAGAACTCCACCAGCAGGTACTTGTGGGCCGCCAGCGCCTCCTCGAAGTTGCCCTTGTTGAGCACCAGGACGTGGTCCTCCTCCTCCGGGGCGGCGGCGCCCGCGCGCGTCAGCGCGGCCAGGGCCAAGCAGAGCAGAGCGCGGCGCAGCATGTCGGCGGCGGGCGCGGCGCTTCGGTTGGCGCCGCCGGGACAGCGAGGCCACGAGAGCGCGCGCCGCCCGCCCCGCCCCTATAAGCCCGAAGGCCGCCGCGCGCGCGCCCGCCCGCACCCGCACTCGATTGGCTGGTGGGCTCCGGGGCCCACCTTCGAAGCGCTCGGATTGGCTATCCGCACTGGCCCCCGACCCCGGATTCGGAATCGCTGGGGAGGCTGCCCTCGCCCTCTCCCGGGATTGGTCGAGGAGCTCGCGCTCGCACTCTTCCCTGGTTTCTCATTGGCTTCCGTTGGAGAACTTTCTCTTCCTCGACTTGTGACTGGTGGCTTTCTCCTACACCTTCCGCGGGTCTAGAATGGCTGCTGCCTTTGGAGGCCCGGGCTCTGTGGCTCCTGATTGGCCAGGAGATGCGCGCACCCCCGCGCGATCCGTCGTCGAACGTGGCAGTGGGGCGGAGTTCCCAGACGGGGGGCGGAGCTGCGCCTGCGCCTCTGAAGCCCCTCGTGTTGCATTTTGATTGGACGGCTTGTCCGTAACTGACACCTCCCGCCCCACCCTCCGGCTGGGCAAGCTGGAAGCTGGGCTAACGCAACTTCCGGTGCGCGTGGGGTTCGCGCGGTGCCTGCCGAGGACTCTGCTTCGGGACGCGGACGGCGGCACGTGGGGCTCGGCGGGCCGGGGCGGGCCCGGCGGCGGCGGCGGCGGCGGCGGGTCGGGGCGCCGAGGAGGCGCGCGGGCGGCGCGGGGAAGGCTGAGGCCGAGCGTGCTGGCGCCGGAAGGCGGGCGAGAAAGAGGGGGCCGTCGGGCCGTCCACCTGCGGGTCCGGAAACGAGGACGCGGCCCCGAGGCGTCGGGCAGGCGGCCGGGGAAGGCTCGGGCCCCGCCGACCGGGCCACCCCTCGCAGCTGCCCCCGCGGCTGCTGAGCTTGCCCGGGACTTGTGGACTGAGCACGGGAATTCCCGTAAATCTTTTGTATCGAAACGTGTTAGTATCGCGAGTTAGATGAAAGTGCTGGATTTTAGCCATAGCCCTTTTTTTGGTTGTTTTTAATGTAGTTTCTGGAGAATTTACAGTAACGGTCGTGGCTCACATTTTATTTCTGGGCAGTGCACAGACCGTCAGCGTGTCTCTTTCCGTCAGGGCTCAAAGCCTCTCCCACCGCCTCTGCCCTCCCCGGCCGCCCTCCCCACCCCCGCTCCTTGAACACACCGTTTTTCTCCAGAAAACCTTCCTCTTTGTGTGTGCTTGCTTCCTTTGTTACGAAAGGCCACCGCCACTAGTTTAAGGATTCATCATCGATTTAATAACTTGGCAGGAAGGGAAGAAACACGCCCACATTAAATGTACACGTTGGCTGTAATATCCTCATTTCAGAAATGGTAGGACGCGGAAAAAAAATGCTTTCATTTCATTAATGGTAGGACACGGAAAAAAATGCTTTAATGCTTTTGAGAGTTTGCATTTACTGACAGGTTGGTTTTTTTTTTTTAAGATTTTATTTATTTATTAGAGAGAGAGAGAGATCACAAGTAGGCAGAGAGGCAGACAGAGGGAGAGGGGGAAACAGGCTCCCTGCTGAGCAGAGAGCCCGATGCGGGGCTCGATCCCAGGACCCTGAGATCATGACCTGAGCCGAAGGCAGAGGCTGTAACCCACTGAGCCACCCAGGTGCCCCTTGACACGTTGCTTTTTGAGGGCATGTTTTCTCATCTAGGTAGGGCTCCCTCAGCTAGAGTATGAATTCCTGAAGGTCAAGACCAGGTTTTCTGTGTCCTCGCCGTCCCCGTCCTCCCACACCAGTAGAGCAAGGGTTGGCAAATGTGGTTGTATCCGTTGTGATGTCTGTCTTCAGGGGGTGGCTTGACAGGAGCTGGGACCTGTGGCCCCGAAAGGCCCTGAACATGCCCCTGGCTGGTGCCGGCCCCCACCCCAGCTTCCGTGGGGCCCTGGCGGTTCAGCGGATGGGTGACAGCTCTTCATAACTAATAATTACAAGCAAAGTTCCCTTTGCTCTCTAGGCAATGGGTGGCACTTTGCTTCATGGCGGCTTCCCTACTGCCTAACGTTTTTGTAATTGCCACGACCCGCATTTTACAGACCACAATTTGGGGCCTGGTAGAAGGGGTAATTGTATCTTGTCTGGATTTCAGAGGCGCTGGTGAGACCAGTGTTTAGATGCTTGCCTATTGGGGTTTGAGTTTTTTCTGCTGTTGAGGACAGAGTGAAGAGATTTTTTTTTTTTTTTAAGATTTTATTTATTTGCGAGAGAGCACGAAAAGGGAGGTCAGAGGGAGAGGCAGACTCCCTGTGGAGCAGAGAGCCCAATGTGGGACTTGATTCCGGGATTCCAGGATCATGACCTGAGCTGAAGGTAGCGTCTTAACCAACAGAGCCACCCAGGCGCCCCAGAATGAAGAGATTTAAGATCCTGTGATGTTGATTAAGATCCTGTGACCTGTAATGGTTTGGAGCAGCTTCACTCCAGAGCATACAGTCTTGACAAAAGATGAGAACTTTGGGATCCAGGGGAAAACAAGGGGCGCCTGGGTGGTTCAGTCGTTAGGGGTCTGCCTTCGGCTCAGGTCATGATCCTGGGGTCCTGGGACCGAGCCCCGCATCGGGCTCTCTGCTTGGCGGGGAGCCTGCTTCTCCCTCTCTCACTCCCCCTGCTTGTGTTCCCTCTCTTGCTGTCTTTCTGTCAAGTAAATTAAATTTTTTTTCTTTTTTTTTTAAGATTTTATTTATTTATTTGACAGAGGGAGACACAGCAAGAGAGGAAACACCAGCAGGGGAAGTGGGAGAGGGAGAAGCAGGCTCCCCGCCGAGCCAGGACCCTGATGTGGGGCTCAATCCCAGGACCCCGATGCGGGGCTCAATCCCAGGACCCCGGGATCATGACCCGAGCCAAAGGCAGACGCCTGACCGACTGAGCCACCCAGGTGCCCCAAGTAAATTAAATTCCTAAAAAAAAAAAAGTGGGGAAGCATAAAGACAGGATCCGCTCGTGGCTGTGAATGAGCCTTACTCTCTCGAGTCTGGGCCTCTCTGGCTGCTGAGTGCGGTTGGCGCAGCTTGATGCAGGTGACAACGGTGCAGCTGGGGGCCACAGCCAAGTTGTCTGTGAAAACCAGCGCCTAAGTGAGGCTCTGGCCTGGATGGGCCACAGTATTTGGGGATCGTGGCTGCACCGATGTACCTTCTCAAGGTGCCTGCTCAGCTTGAGTTAGCCTCATGTACCGACTTGTGCAGGCGCGGCGAAGTGGGGTTCAGAAAGCTGGAAGGGAGCCTGATGTGGGGAAGGTCTGGGATCCCCAGTTTCCGTGGGGCTGCTTCACCGAACAGCTCTGCAGGCCTCGGCTTTGGGGGGAGGGCTGGCACATACCCCCTTCCTACGACCCGCTCACACACCTCCCAGGAGCAGGTCCAGAGCGGCCGTGGGGCTGCGCTCCCCGTGCACCCCGGGCCCCCAGCTAGGATATGCCCTCGCGGGTCGGCGGCCACCTGCCCTGTGGCTGTGGCCCTGGCATCTCTCAGGAGAAGAGCTCTCGTTCTCGGAGAAGCTGCCCGTTACGTCGCATGGGAATTACTGAGTGATAAAAGGTTTTGATAAATACCGTTCTCAAAACTAGAGTTCTCCGGTTGCCTGGGGGGCTCAGTCAGTGCAGCGCCTGCCTTCGGCTCAGGTCATGATCCCGCGGTCCTGGGATGGAGTGGAGGCGACGGGCAAGGCTCCTGGCTTGGTGGGGAGTCGGCTTCTCCCTCTCCCTCTGCCCTTCCCCCTGCTCGTGCTCACGCTTGCTGTCTCTCAAACAGATAAATGAGATGTTTGTTTGTTTTTTACATAGGGTTCTCGGAATGAAACTCCCTTCCGGTCTGTGCTGGTGGGGAGGTGTGAGGGGGTCCTCACAGGCTCGAGGACACCCGGGAAGTGCTCACTAGACTACTGAAGGGCAGCTCCTGACTGTGGGGTTCCCGCCGAGCAGGACCGCGCGGCCCTGCACATGTGCATGCTGGGGCACTGTGGGGAGCCGTGGCCCCGGGGGTCCCAATTACAGAGTGGGACAGCGCAGGCATGAAGATTGTCAGGAATCATGGTAGTTGGTGAAGAATCAATCACGTCGGAGGTCCTGACGCAACCACCGCGGGCATCGCAGTGGAAGACGGGCCCGTCTGGGAGTAGATGGCGAGGGGGCAGCTTGGGGGTTTCTGGGGGACATGATGGGAGAGGACCACAGGCACAGGCCCCCAGACTGTGCAAACAGGTTCAGGGTGAAACCAGGAGGACCGGATTAGACTTGGGACCCAAGAGACACGTCCCTCAAGTCCGGCAGGTGCCACCCTATGTGACCCTTCACCCGGGGAGGGGCCGGAGCAAAGTCCTGGCTCCTGGCAAGGCGCCCGTACAACTCGGCACTTCAGGTCCGAGTCCATGTGTGTGACTAGAGCTGGGAAAATCCACGGCCTGACAGCCTCAGAAGGCCCCGGCCCACTGACCTGTCGGCGCACCATTACCCTGGGTTTGGTTTCCCCCAACCTTGTAGGAAATGTATTGGGAGAGGCGTGGTGGTGGCCGGGCCCAGAGCTGAGCTCTGGCCCCTGCCTGGTTATACCTCTGGGGGCCGGGGTGAGTTTCAGAGGTCCCTGCATCCCAGTTTCGTGGGAAAGGCACCCAGACCCAGAGCCCTACTTGCTCTTCCTGCTGGAACCCCAGCCGCCTGCCTTGGGGCAGGGCCTCTCTCTGACCCGGGTCTGGGCGGGAAGGGCACTTCACCTTGTCACCCGGCAGGGGGCCCTGGCGAGCAGGGACTGAGGCCTCAGCCAGCCCTGTGGGAGCAGTTCACCCCGGGCAGGGAAAGCTGCTGGAGAGGCACACCCTGCTGGAAAGCACGGGCAGGAGGGGCGGGCGCCCAAAGGGGTGGCCAGACGAGCCTGGAGAGCCGCTTCCCGTCCCCGCGAAGTGTGGCACAAAACCCCTTTCTGACCTGCCCGAGGCCATGGAGAGCAGGTTCCACGACAGGCATCAGGCCAGAGAGTTTCTGGTCTGGGCTTTTTCCATCGTCGGGCTGGGGAGGGGGCATCAGAGTTGCCAGATGCCATCCCATGGTGTGGGCAGAGGAGGCAGGGTCCCCCTTCTCCCGTCCCCCACCCCCAAGGTCCCATAGAGGCCGTGCAGTCTCCAGGGGTCCCCTTGCTGCTCTTTTGAGCCTCTAAGCAGTGAGGGAGGGTCCCCAGTCTCCTCCCGTCTACCCCACTTCTCCCATTCCACCCTTGGAGCCGGGATCCCATCGGGCCCCCCAGGGCACCGCCACCCACAGCACCAACTTCTGTCCAGCCTCCTGCCCTCGCTGCTGGGTCTGGGGACCCTCTCACCCCACTCTCTGGCCAGGTTCCCCTTCTTCAGGGTTGGGGCATTTCCTCCGTGGAGCCTGCGCTTGACCCCCAGAAAGACCTACTGCGTGCCCCCACCCCCACCCCCACCCCGTCTAACTTAGGCCATTTGGGGAACCTCCGGGCCGACACCCGGTGAAGCACTGGCCAGATGAAACTGGTACAGAAGCCTTCACGTCATTCAACAGCCACAGGCGCCGCGGCTGGGGCCTGGGGGAGCCCCAGCTGCAAACCCTCCCCCCCTGACCCCGACAAGCAGCAAACACCCTGGCTCCTTGGGAGAGTTTATTTCCCGGTCAGAAAAGGAGAAGCAGGGTCAGGCTGCTGAACATTCGAGGCCCAGGCCTAACAGGGAGGCACGGGGGAGGGGGGCACAGGGGAGGGCTCCGACTGTGCGCGCTTGGTCCCACAGTTGTCCTGGCTGGGTCCAGGGAGGGCCTGCCGGGGATGGTGGCACCGAGCCTGGGGGCAGAGGTGGCAGGCCAGGGGGCCCAGAGGACGGCACATATGGAGGCAATAAATACTGACGGGCCAGGCACACGACTCCAGGCCGGCGGGCCCAGGTGGGACAAGTAAGGCTCGGCCGCTGGCTTTGCCCACCGAGGGCTGTCTGCTGGGGCCGTGGGCTCCGGCACCGCCCACGGGGACAAAGAAGGCAGAGGTGTGAGGACACCTGGCCTCCCAGATGGGAATGGAGGCCACTTCAGTTTTGGCAAATCTGGCTTTCCCCCCGGCCCCGGGAGCCGGCCCCGCAGCCCCGGCCGGGGGAGGGGAGCAGCAGCAGCGCACCCACACACCTCCCCGGGCCACGGGGACTGCGGAGGGGGCAGGGACCGGGGGGAGACCACATGCTCATGCAGACGGGGGGTTAGAGGTTAGTGACGGCCCCCACAGCACACGTTCCACATGTTAAGGCATCATGGTTAGACAGTTACGGACAGCGATGGATGAACTGACCGGGGACAGGGGAAAGCAGGAGGGTGGCTGGCCCCCAGGAGGCCTCGAGTCATGCACCCCACCCCACCCCCACCCCGGAAGAAGAGAAAGAACAGGAGTCAGGGCAACCGCAAAGGCCCCCAGAGGCCGGAGCGCCCCAGTAGATTCCCTTACAAAAGCCAGGGCCTGGGGTCGGGTTAGGACAAGTGGGAGAACCAGAGGGGTACGGAAGGGGAGGTGGAGGCCTGGCCTGGAGGCTCCCCCCCCCCCCCCCAGCACAGGCAGAAGCAGCAAGGCAAGACCACCCGGGAGGCTGGGGCCTGCGGGGCGGGGCCAGGAGGGAAGGGTAGGGTGGGGGGGGCAGCCCCGGCAGCACTTTGGTAAGGGGTCAGGATGGGGTGGGGCTGGTGGGGGTGGGGCGCGTCAGACAGGTCCGTCTGTCTGTCCGAAGGCCTGCCCGCCTCCCGGGCCAGGGCTCAGTCCTTCCATTCCTTTTTGATGGTAAGGTTCCACTCCCAGGACAGGTGGTCGGTCTTGTCGTCGTCTGTGAACCGGGACTTGATGTTGTAGCTGCCTCGGGCCAACATACCCTTGGGCGCCTCCTCCGTGGGGGTCAGAAACTCGTACTCCTCGGCCCGGGGCCCGTAGCTCCCCACCATGTAGTCGGTCTTGTCGACTGTGTGCAGGAGATGCGCCGGTCACCAGTGCCGCCCGACCCCACCAGGGGCCAAGGGCACACACTGCCCTCTCCCTCTCTCTCCGGATCCCAGAGCCCCTGCGCGGCCACCCCATCTTGGGGGCAGGGGTCAATGCCGCCCCCGCACCCCCACTCACTCTTGACGCCTTTCCTGTACGTGTGCTGGATGTACTTCATGCCGGACACGATCTCCCGGTTCACCTGCAGGGAGAGAAGCCACGCACAGCTCAGGGGGGGCTCTCCAGGCCCAAGGCCCCCCAGCACCTCCCACAGTCCCTGCCTTACTCGGAAAGAGATTTTTATCCGGTACTCCACCCCCTCCTTCAGTACAAAGGACTGCTTCTTGAAGCTCTCCAGATCGCCTGCGCCCAAGAAAAAGATTGTACCGAAAGGCTCAGCTCCAGGAAGCTGCGCGACACTCCCTCAGCTCCCACCCTGACCCACACAGCCCCAGGCAGCCCCACCCAGCACCTAGGCCACCCCAAAGCCGCGCGGGCCGACTTCCCGGCTGCGCTTCTTGCGCCCCCCACAAGAGGGCACCCGCGTGCTGAGAAACTACTTTCATCGGAAACAGCAGGGTGCCAGCAGCCAGGGACTCAGGGACTCGGATGCCACTCACCTGTCAGGTCCAGCTCCAGGGGGCCCGGGGCCGTGCTGCACACCAGGGTCAGGCGAGTCACAACAACATTGGGGACGTTGGGGTCTGTGGACGAGAGCAGGTTAGAGCTCTACTCCAAGCCTGACTTGCTGTTGGGCGGGTGGACTGAGGGCAGAAACCCAGACGTGACAGGTGTCCCTCTTGGTGTTGCCTCAGCCCACTTACCAGCAGACACAGTCACCCGGCCCAGCAGGGCCTCCTTGTACTTGCGCAGACTCTCATCATCCTTGTCCAGCTCCTGGATCTCCTGGATGCTCTTTTGGGCCGGGGGCTTATAGTTGACTGAGTGCTCGTCCTCCTCGTTCTCGGCCGCAATCTGAGCTAGCTGCTCGGCCGTGGGCTCCTGCTCGGCCATGCTCACCTCTAGCTGGGTCTGGGACACCTAAGGGGAAGGACGGGGTTGTGGCAGCCTGAAGGCATGCGGCGTCTCCCTCTCCGGGCCCCCAGCAAGCTCACCGCCAGCACACCTATGCTGGATGGAGAGACCCTCGGCAGGTAACAGGGCCCTGTGTTTGGGCCCCAGGGATGTATGCCTTTTGGAGAAAAACAACTGCAGGCAGAGTTTGCAAAAGTCCCAAACACAGACAGGGCCCCACTCCGTGCCTGCCCACCCCGCGGACCGGCGGGAAGTCTGGGTACAGCAGAACTAAGTAGGCCCCGCAACCTGCTCCCCAGGAAGACCCAGCAGACCCCCCCCACACCCGCGGGGCAGGGGCTGCTACCCTGGCACGACTGACAAGGTGCGGCCGCCTCGAAAACCTGCTCTTCTTGCAGAGCTGCCCAGACCCTCTCCCCAAAGAAACCTCCTCCTGGGTCTCCGTGACCAGCTACACCCGCGGGGCTCTGTCCTACCAGGGAAGCAAGGCCCCACCCCGCAAGCGCAGGGTTCTCCTGGAGCTCAGATGACCCGGCCAGCCTGAGGCCCGCAGGCGGGTCCCAGAGGGCCGGAGAAGCATTCTTTCCAGTTGTGAGCGTATGTGACCTAGAATTTGGGAACTGCTGCAACCCCCTTCCGGGATCCTGGCCCAGAAGAGCTTGGGACAGCGGAGCAAAGAGCAGCGCCGGGGGCAGCCCACCGGGCTCCCTAGGACCGCGCCCCGCCCCAGTCGCTGAGCAACAGCTGAAGCGCCCTCAGATGCTCCACGCCGCACGGGAAGTGGGCCAGAGCCAGTCCACGCCAGACCTCAGCCGGCCCCGGAGAGACCACCGCCGCCGCCCCCCCGGGACCGGGCCGGCAGCCTGGAGCCGCCCGAGCACCAGACCGCACAAAGGGCCGCGGGGAACCCCGGGTCGGCCGGCCGGCCGCCACAGGTGGGGTGGGGCCGCCCGCGTTTCCAGGCCTCCCGGCCGCTTCCTCTGGAATTCCTCTCGAAGGCTCACGCCCTGACGCCACCCCAGTGTGGCCGCAGGCGACAGGCTCCCGCGAGGGCGATGGCCGCGGCCCACACTTCCTTCCGCAGGGCTCCGCAATCTGAGCGCGCGGGGGTGGGGTGCTCGGGGACCACGCCGCTCGGGCCGGGCGCCGCGTCCGCATCCCCGGGGACGGCACGCCAGGCCTGGGCCCGGCCGGCGCGCGTCGCCGCGGGCGGGGGCGCCGCGGGACACGGGCGGCGGCCCCTAAGGAGGCCCGCGCCGACCCCCGGCGAGGAACGCGAACAAAGGCGCGGCACCCCCCGCCCCGCGGCGCCTCCCGCCCGGGCCCCGCCCCACCCCCGCTCCACCCTGCCCGCCGCCGCCGCCGCCGCCGCCGCTCACCGGAGGCTCGACCGCGCCGCTCTCGCGCTCCCTCCCGCACGGAATGACGAACGTCGCCGCCCCGCCCGCGCGCGCCCGGCCGGCCGCTTCCGGGGTCACGCGACTTCCGCTCGCGCCGGGCGCGCGGTGTAGGGCGCATGCGCGCGCGCGGGCTGCCGGGAGCGCGCCGCCACCATCTTGTGGAGCCGGCCTCGTGGGCGCGTCCCGCGAGGTCCGGTTTTGCGCGCTTTCGTGCCGGTGATTTCTGGTCCCGGGCGCCCTCGGGGCTCGGCCGCCGGTCGCGGGCACGAGGCAGTTTCACGGCCTCGTGTGCGCCCCCCAGCACGTCGTGACCTGTCCCCGAGGTGCCCTAACGCGCGGGTCTGTGAAGCGTGGGGGACTGGCGGCCTGTGTCGTCCGACTGCCCACGGGCCGCCTTGGGGTCCCAACGCGGCTGGAGGGGAGCCTGGCCCCGGCGCAGGTGGCCCGGTCTCTTCCGTCCGCTGACCCGCGCACCGAGAGAAGTGTTGGGCTGTCGGCAGGTGTCCTACCTGTGCGGCGCGCGGGCGAGAGACACTGTATGGTCCCAGCAGGTCCCGGCAGGACCCCCCCCCAGTCGTAGCAGGACCCCGGCAGGTCCCGGCAGACCCCCAGTCCCAGCAGGACCCCACCCCTCCCAGTCGCAGCAGGACCCCAGACCCCCAGTCCCAGCAGGTCCCGGCAGGACCCCACCCCCCCCAGTCCCAGCAGGTCCCGGCAGGTCCCGGGGTGTCTGCCCACCTGCACCGCTGCCCTCGGCTTCTGCCCGACCTGCAGGGCCTGGCGGGGATCACCACCGGCACAGACCCGCGCAGGGCCCATTGTGTGTTTTTGGCCACGACTGAATACAAAATAGGAACCTGGCTATCTTTGGGAGATTTTTAAATCTTTGAGGAATATTTGCGGATTTTGTGTAACTTAGGGGTCACACCGCCTGTCAGCTTTCTGTGCGGAGCCTTGTAAGCAGACCCGTTCAGTGTGTTGCCTGTGAGGATTCCTGCCCTTGTGAGCCCAGAACCCACAGCCCGCTGTCCAGACCAATCAGAGGTAGAGGAAAAGTCGGCTTTCAGATAATCCAAGTGCTTTTATTTATTTTTTGTTTTTTTTTTTAAAGACTTTATTTGACAGAGAGAGACAGAGATCACAAGCAGGCAGAGAGGCAGGCAGATAGAGAGGAGGAAGCAGGCTCCTGCTGAGCAGAGAACCTGATGTGGGGCTTGATCCCAGGACCCTGAGATCATGACCGGAGCTGAAGGCAGAAGCTTTAACCTGCTGAGCCACCCAGGCGCCCCTGGTTTTTTATTTTTTAAGATTTTGTTTATTCATTAGAGAGCACAAGCAGGGGGAACAGCAGAGGGAGAGGGAGAAGCAGGCTCCAAGTTGAGCAGGGAGCCCAACCAGGACCCCCCGGGATCATGCTTAATGGACCGAAGTCACCCAGGCTCCCCCCACCCCCAAGAGCTTTTAAGAAACAAAACAAAAAGCAAAAAGCCCTATTGTAGAAAATTTCAAACATACAGTTTGTTTGGAATCTGTTACTGTGTAAAAACACATACCTGCATTTAGCCAATTGAAACACCAGTCACTCCAGAGTTCCTGAGGGCCAGGGAGCTGCTTGGCCCGGCAGCCCCGGCTCGAAGCAAGGGTGGCCCCTAAGATCTGCCGAAATTCCAAGCCCTTGCAAATGTGGTGAGCGGGAGGCTCTGTTCTTGTGGACTGGAGGGTTTAGTGCCCAGCCACCTGCAACTCCTGGCCTCTCCGGAGGTCGCACAGCAGGGTCGCCGGCTTCTCCCAAGAGGCCTCAGAGAGAGGCAGATGGACAGGGAACAAGAACCAGTGGAGCAGCAAGCACTGTCTCTAATAACCTCAGTCTCAGGAACAAGGTCCCTTCTGCACTCTTGCGGTCGCACAGACCTGCCTGAGTACAGTGTAGGAGGGGACCACACGGCTGAGAGTACCAGCAGGCCAGGCCGTTGGGCCTGCCTTGGAGGTGGCCCGCCACATGCACCAGATTAGAGAGAAGGGTATTAGGGCCCGAGTGCACCTGCCGCCTAGCCTCCGCGGTTAGCTTAGGGTCCATCTTGTTCCCCCAGGCCCTCCCTCCTCCCCATACAAGCAGCTGGTTTGAAGCAAACCTCAGAGGTTATTTCCACCGTGAGTATTTCAGCATCTATTTATTCCAAAGGAGAGGGATCCTTTCTGGGGAGAAGCAACTGCCACAGTCCCATTATCTGCCCTGTTCACTACCGCTGTATAGGGATCCACCCAAAGTGCAGTGGCTTGGAGCCCTGATTTACAGCTCTCTTCGCCATTTTGCCGCCTCCGCTGGGGCTCTCCTGCCGCTGCAGTCAGATCAGTTCCTGGCCAAGCAAGGCCCCACTGGATGGCGCTCAACGGAGGCCGCCAGCCCAAGGCCCTTCCGCACGACTCCTGTGGGATTGGGGCCGCTGGATTTCAAGAGCAAATGTTCTGAGAGGCCTGTTCGCAAGTCCCGGTGTGAACCCACGGGGACCAGAGACCAGACTCCCGCAGCTTTTCACTGGTCAAGCTGGAGACTTGAGCCAGCGCAGGTGTAAGGGCGGAGTAGGATCCCACCCTCTCAATGGGAAGAAAAGCGAAGCATGTGTGGCCCTCTTAAGAGAACCAAATGGCACGTGTTCCTCTGCGGTAAACACGCTGGCTCCCGGGACCCCCGAAAGTCTCATCCCATTTCAGTGTCAGCTCAGGGTGCAGGTGAGAGAAAGAGGCTGGGGTGTGACTTCTTTTAATCTGGAAATTAGGGCTCAAGACCTAGAAGCCCTGCCCCTCAGCACCAGATAGCCCATCCCATCCCAGGCCCTGACCTACACAATCTGTGAGAGTGATAGAAAATGGTGTTTGGGGGTGCCTGGGGGTCTCAGTGGGTTACAGCCTCTGCCTTCGGCTCGGGTCATGGTCTCAGGGTCCTGGGATCGAGCCCCGCATCGGGCTCTCTGCTCAGTGGGGAGTCTGCTTCCCTCTCTCTCTGCCTGCCTCTCTGCCTGCTTGTGATCTCTCCTCTCTGTCAAATAATTAAATAAAATCTTTTTTAAAAAAGAAAGAAAACGGTGTTTGCTTCGCACTAAGTTTTCAGTAATTTCTTTTCTTTCTTTTTTTTTTTTTTTTAAGATTTTACTTATTTATCTGTCAGAGAGAGAGATCACAAGCAGGGGGAGCAGCAGAGGAAGAAGCAGACTCCTTGCAGAGCAGGGAGCCCGATGCAGGACTTGATCCCGAGACCCTGGGATCATGACCTGAGCCTCAGCCAAAGGCAGATACTTGACCTAATGACTCAGCCACCCAGGCGTCCCAGTTTTGGGTAATTTCTTATGGAGCAGTTGGCACCTGGAATGCCAACCAGGAAAAGTAACAATAGTTATAAACATCATCGAAGATCCAAACAGTGTTGTCCTTGATTGCATCGTGGGTTCTTT
>CM052804.1:906040-934829 GCA_028533885.1 Nasua narica | reverse complement strand
CAACAGGATCCTCCTCTCCTCCATGTAGTGTCCTACTGAAGGACCCTGGGGTCCTGTGGAGCCCCCCACGGCTGAGACCCTGGGTGCAGCACCCCAGCCCAGCACTGAGCGGTTCCTGCCTCCAGTCCTTTCTGCGGGGTGGAGAGCAGACCCACGGGAACCAGCCGTGTCAAATGTGATGTGGTGCCTCCTTTAGTTTTTATACCATGGCAAGGGAGCCATGACCCTATTTTGAACTTTTTATCAAATTAGCAAAGAACCTAGGAGATGTCAGTGTGCAGGAGAATAGCAGGGCCTTACGCAACACGGGGGGCTGGGGGCGCGCTGCCAACGTGAACGGACCCTGAGGAAATCCCTGTGGCTGAGAGCAGGGGTTTGGTGACAAGGTTCCCGGCAGCATTTCTTTGGCATCAAACGTTTCCATCACTGACATCTGAACGGCGTGGGACAGCCTCAGGACAGACTGCCAAGGGGCCCCGCGTCGCTGGAATATCGACGCAGTGATTAATAAATGTTAATACACACTAATTTAAAAACCCTGTGAGTTAAAACTTTTCACAGGATTCAAATAAAAAGTCAATGACACAGACAAACTAAATTTCTTACAGTTTTATCAAGGTATAATTTACAAAATCCGTGCATCCGAAGTTTATAATGCAGTTTTCTTGTAGAAGATGTGTAGAGTTGCGTAACTGTCACTCCAGACTTTATGTTGACCTATTTGCCCGTGTCTCCCAGCCCCCGGCAAGCACTGTCCTGCTTCCTGTACCTTTCCTGAACGTTTCACCCAAGTGCAGTCCTACAACCAGCGGTCTCATGGGGTCTTGGATTCCAGCTAGAGCGATGCTGTCCTGTCCATCTATGGCAAAGACTGTGTATTTTGTCCTGTCTATTGTCTCAGGATAGCATGTTTTGTTTGTATTCATTCATTAATTGATGGACTTTTAGTTTCCTTTTTTGTCGATTGTGAACATTTGCGTTTGTCCTTGTGTGAACATATGCTCATTTCTCTCGGGTAGATTCCCCAAAGTGGAATTCCCCCTGTTTTCCAAGGTGGATGGATCATTTTACAATCCTTCCAGCAATATAAGAAGATTCCAGTCAGGAGCGCCTGGGTGGCTCAGCGGGTTGAAGCCTCTGCCTTCGGCTCGGGTCATGGTCTCGGGGTCCCGGGATTAAGCCCCGCATGGGGCTCTCTGCTCGGTGGGGAGCCTGCTTCCCTCTCTCTCTGCCTGCCTCTCTGCCGACTTGTGATCTCTCTCTCTCTCTCTGTCAGATAAATAAATAAAATCTTTAAAAAAAAAAAAGAAGAAGATTCCAGTCAGGCACAGCCTTGATGATACTTGGCATTGTCTTTTTTTTTTTTTAAGATTATTTATTTATTTATTTGACAGAGAGAGAGATCACAAGTAGGCAGAGAGGCAGGCAGAGAGAGAGGGGGAAGCAGGCTCCCCGCTGAGCAGAGAGCCCAATGCGGGGCTCGGTCCCAGAACCTGGAGATCATGACCTGAGCTGAAGGCAGAGGCCTTAACCCCTCTGAGCCACCCAGACACCCCTAAGATTTTATTTTTAAGTCATCTCTACGCCCAGCATGGAGCTTGAGCTCACAACCCTGACATCGAGAGTCACACGCTTACTCCAGCGACTGAGCTGGATGCCCCTAAAAGACATTTTCTTGTTTCTTTTGTGAACTGCCTATTCATGTCATTTTGTTTCCCAATGTCTGGTTTGTCTTACATTTTTGATATTTTTTTGATTTATGTAAGTTTTTAAAAGCCCTCTCTGCCCTAAGTTTTTAATTTTGTTTAGCTCCTGCTTTTTCCCATTTCACCTGCAAAATTAGGGATTCTTATTTTCAATATAACAATACCATTAACATACCAAAGTTAACAATGCTTTCTTAGTATTATCAAATGTTAAATGTTCAATGTTTCCGTCTCAAAACTTTTTTTTTTTTAAAGATGTTATTTAGGGGCGCCTAGGTGCCTCAGTGGTTAGCGTCTGCCTTCGGCCCGCGTCACAGTCCCGGGGTCCTGGGGTGGAGCTCCGCGTGGGGCTCCCTGCTCAGTTTCTCCCTCTGCCTGCCGCTCCCCTGGCTCTCGCACGCTCTGTCAAATAAATAAATACGATCTTTGAAAAGCCAGAACCAGCTCTTGTTCAAGCTGGCCTGTCCGCATCAGGATCCAGACGGGGCGACGGTGCGCTTGGACAATGCTTGGCTCAGGTGTTTTTCTCGCGCACCTGTCTGAAACCAGCCGGTGTGCCACAGCCCAGTTAAATCCCGGCGCTCTCCGGAGGCGGCCCAGACCTGCAGGGTAGGGGCTCAGTCCCACGAGGCTGCGCCTACTTCAGACCCCAGACGCGGGTCGGGTCCACAGGCTGCCCACGGTTTGGGTGGCCAACTACATACACACGGGTTCCCGTGACCACTCCTCAGGTTGGAGAACTTGCTAAAACAAGTCCTAGAATTCGGGAAAATGCTTTACAACGACTGGTTTATTATAAAGGATGCAATTCAGGAGTAGCCAATTACAAGAGAGGTCTCGGACCAGGCATGGGGTAGGGGTGTAACTTCCGTGCCCTTCTCCAGGTGCACCACCCTCCCAGCACCTCCAAGGGTTCACCAACCCAGAAGCCGAACCCTATCGTTGAGGGGTTTTTATGGAGGTGTCATTTATAAAAGTCCGATCAATTAAATCACCAGCCACTGATGATTAACTTAGTCTCCAGAGGTTGGGGTGGGATGGGGCCGAAAGTCTCAGCCCTCTAACCACAGCTTGCTCTTTCTGGTGGCCAGCCCCTGCCCTGGAACTACCCAGGGGCCCCCAGGAGTCATCTCATCAGCACAGACTCTGGTGTAGTTGGTTGAAAGGGGCTGGCTAAGAATAATAAAAACTACTCCAAGGGATTTAGGAGCTCGGTGCCAGGAATCAAATACATACTTATCCCAGCTCCCTCACGTCCATTTCTTCTGTGCTCCTGGCACTTAGGGGTGAAGGAAACCAGGACACTGTGGTGGAGACTTTCCCACGGGCATCTCCGCACCTGCCTGCTCGGACCCTCCAGGCGCGGCGTGCTCTGCTAGCCATCCGGCATCTCGGGCTGGATGAGCCCCAGGTCAGCTTTCAGAGGGCTGTGGGCTTCCCACGGCTTGTCCTCGGGGGCCACTCACTCCGCTCGTCCCACCTGGAGTGAGGCTCAGCGGCTCTCAGACACAGGCTGCCTGCCCTGTCGTCAGTCGCCACATCGACCTTTCATCCAATGGCTTCAGCAGCCTCTAAGGATAGTTCTCAACACGGATCGTTTTATTAGGCATCAAAAACCAGTGATTTTCTAATACTTCTGCATTTCTTTTTTTTTTTAAGATTTTATTTATTTATTTGACACAGAGAGAGATCACAAGTAGGCAGAGAGGCAGGCAGAGAGAGGAAGGGAAGCAGGCTCCCCACTGAGCAGAGAGCCTGATGTGGGGCTCAATCCCAGGACCCTGAGATCATGACCTAAGCCGAAGGCAGAGGCTTGAACCCACTGAGCGCCCAGGTGCCCCGAGGGTCCAATTCTTGATTTCGGCTCAGATCATGATTCATTCATGCTCGTGTTCTCTCTCTTAAATAAATAAATCTTTTTTTTTTTTAAGGTATCATTATGAGCACCTGGATATTTATATATTTGACAGGACCAACAAAAGGAAATGTTAAAGTCTATAAAATCATCAATGGTAACTTGAATGGCTTGTTTGTGATGGATTTGTACACTAAAAAAACTGGCATGCTCCCATTAATTAATTAACATGCTCAAACATTTTATAATTTCTTTTTACAACCTGCATAGATTACATAAAAATTGGCTCTGGCCTAACTTAGGCCAAATGATCACAGACAAGTTGATATATTTTAAATTAACGAGCTTATTCCCTGGTAGTCTGATGGTTTTATTTTTGCATTAAAATCTTTAACTACATATTATTTATTGCTATTTTCCTCCAATGGCTGGTTGATCCCAGAGTGAGTCACTGATAGTGATAGCCAATTAGTGTAAGTCAGATAAACATTTACAAACATTACTCAACCATGTATAATTTGGTAACAACTAATATGCGTAAGTTACCCCGCCCCCCAAAACCCCCAGGATATGTGGGTGGACCACTGTAGAATACAAAGTGTAACAAACAAACACACCAAAGGGGCAGAGAAGAAGAGGACTCACCTAAGCAACTTTGGAAAGTAGTACTTTCCCTGGATACTGTACAGCTCAACACAAAAATAACGGAACTCAATATGTTCCCCTCATTAGTAATTGTTTCTCGGAGGGTTCTCGGTTAGCAGTTCTGAAACTGAGTTATGTAAACACTTATTTCTTTTAAAGATTTTTATTTATTCATTTGAGACGGACAGATACAGAGAGAGAGAGAGAGAGAGAGAGAGCTCGTGGCAGGAGCAGGGGGAGGAACCGAAGAGGAAGGGGGAGAAACTGACTCCACGCCAAGCAGGGAGCCGGATAGGAGGCTTGATCCTGGGACCCTGGGATCATGACCCGAGCTAAAGGCAGACGCTTCCCGGACTGAGCCAGCCAGGTGCCCGTAATTAGGTAAACGCTTAAAGCCCAGACATCATGTAAGCAGACGTAAGAGAGCACGTTTCTCGTCGTCAGAGAAGGAAATTACAGTCAGGAAAGGAGAGGCGAGATTGTTGGTGTTGGGTTGGAATCAGAGGCGTCAGGAAGACTCACGGTCTTCTTAAATGTATTTCCACAGCTAGGGAGATGCAGACGTGAGCCCTGACGTGTGTGTGTGTGTGTGTGTGTGTGTGTGTGCAGGAATCCCCCCCACCGTTCCCGCCCTGTCCCGAGCAGGCCCAGAAGCAGTGAGCGCGCTCGGGGCCCTCATCTCAGCCGCTGAACACTGCTCTCCCTGTGAAAGGAGCTGGGGGCTCGAAGGGGAGTCTGAAGCCTCTCGCGGTGCCAGAAGGTCAGGAGAAGCTAAGACGATGACCCGCGGTGCGAAGGCGACGGGAGGAACCCTAATAGGTTCCTGATGGCTGAGGCTGGGGCAACAAAGTAACCGCTAGTGAGCTGGGACTCATATGGCCGAATAGATACCCTCGGGTCTGTGCTGATTTAAATAACCCAGTAGCCAAGTAGACGGTTAGAAATGGGCTTTCTCAGGAAAAAATTACAGTTGAAGTTGAAGGGGGGCGCCTGGGGGGCTCAGTTCGCAAAGCGTCTGCTCAGGTCACGATCCCAGGGTCCTGGGATGGAGTCCCACAGGGGCGCTTCGCTCAGCAAGGAGCCTGCTTCTCCTCCTCCCTCTGCCGGCCGCTCCCCCTGCTTGTGCGTGCGCGTGCGTGCTCTCTCTCTCTCTCTCTCTCTCTGTCTCAAATGCATGATTAAAATCTTTTAGGAGGAAAGTTGAAGGAATGACGGGAATGTAAAGAGCCGCCATCCGACAGCACGGTGACAGTGTTTGCACGTGGGACGCTAAGAATCCTGGGCAGACCTGGAGACCCAGGGATTCACTTCAGCTCACAGAGTCTCTTCCAGATATCTGTGGTCACAAAGTGAGAGCGCTCACTCTACCGCAGAGACCGAGGCAGCTCCTACCTGACCCAGGTGAGCAAGGCCCGCTCACAGCCGGCCACACTGCCGCCCCGGCCCCGCAGGAGGTGCCGAGATGGGAACAGATCTACCGCGTTCTGAGCAGGGATGCGTAACCCCGGACTGTTCAGAAACAAGTGAGACAGTCCCCGAGGGCATCGACCTTCAAAACTGCCAAAGGCACGAAGGATAAGGAAAGGCTGAAGCCCTCCCAGTTTAAGACAGCCCCAGACGACGTGAGGCCAGCGGCCCCGGCACTCCTTTCGGTGTGGACGGGAGAGGCACGCTAAGTCCGCCAGGACAGCTGGCTGAACTGCATCGGGTGTGCAGCTCGGGCAACGGCACTGTGTCCATCGTGTCATAGTTAGTGTCTGGTATGTACAAGAGTATCCTTGTGGTTTTTGCTTTGTTTCGGTTTTTAAGAGAGGGCACGCGGGAGGTCCAGAGAATCTCAAGCAGACTCCCTGCTGAGCGCAGCGCCCGCCGTGGGGCCCGACCTCACCCCCCTGAGAGCATGACCCCAGCCGAGACCAGGAGTCCGACACTTAGCCGACAGAGCCACCTAGGCGCCCCGAGAATATCCTTGTTTTTATTTACTTTTAATTTTATTTTACTTTACTTATCTATATATATATTTTGTAATGCGATAGACGTTCACGAAGTGAAGATACAGGAGAAGCTCTCAAGCGTGAGAGGGGTGCCGACAGGGCTGCCCTATTTTTTTTTTTTATTTTTTGAACATCCTTAGTGTTTTTTTTTAAGATTTTATTTATTTATTTGAGAGAGTGGGAGAGAGAGGAAGAGAGCACGAGCAGGGGGGAGAGCAGAGGGAGAGGGAGAAGCAGACTCCACGCTGAGCAGGGACCCCAATGCAGGAATCGATTCCAGGACTCCGGGATCGTGACCCAAGCCAAAGGCAGATGCTCTAACTGACTGAGCAACCCCCCAGGCACCCCTGAATATCCTTGTTTTTAAAGAAATGCATACGGAAGGATTTGGGTAAAGTGGCATCATGCTGGACTCAGTCTCCATCAGTTCAGATGAAAAAAGTGGAATGCCAACATCTGGGGAGTCTGGTGAGAAGCCCAGGGGAACTCCGTGTACTATTCTTGCTTCTTTCCTAGAAATCTGAATATCAAAAGTACAAAATAACACCTAAGGACATTCACAGTTAAACAGAGAAATAGGCAGCCATGAGCAGAAATGGTAAGGCTAAGCCCGAATAGAGATCAAATAGAGATCGGTAGCTATATCAACTTCAGGAATAGCCTAACATGTCTGAGAGACTATTTGCATAAAATTTACATAACAAAGGCAACTGGAAGGGAGAGGGATTACGATTCTTATCTTTGTGCAGCTGGAGCACAGACATTCAACACATCCAGCAAAATCAACCATTAGTGATTCACTTTGTTGAGTGTAGTACATGCGGGTAACAGGACACTCTGGCTGCCAGCGCTCCCAGGTGGCATCCAGGGAGGCGTGTCGTATCTGTGAGAACTATCATTCAATCCAGACTCTTTTTTTTTTTTTTTAAAGGGTAAGGATGATAAACAAAAGAAAGTGCAGGCAAAACCACAGGGAGATACCTCTTCGCACCTGACGGATGGCTAAGATAGAGGGCACAGGGCACATGGGGAACCTCGCGCCGGCCGGCTGGTGGGGGTGCGAGAGGGCACAGTTGCCCTCTGATCCCAACTCCCATCTGAGGGCCACATGTTCTAGAAGCCCACATGCACGCTCCCAGCAGCCCGAGGCCGGAGTAGGCCGAATGCGGGCGCCCTGCGCAGTGCGGAAACAAAGCCGTCCGCATCCGCTGTCGCGGAGGTCCGGCTGGAAAACCACTGAAGTGTCGACTTCGTGCTAGCGAATGGGTCAGCTTTGAAGACAGGACGCCAAGTGACAGAAGCCGGAGGCAGAAGGTCACGTGTGGCACGATGCCGTTTATGGGCCACGTCCCGGATCTGCAAATCCCCAGACAGAAAACAGGCTGGTGCGGGCTGGGACTCGGGGAGGAGAGGAGGGAATCCCTGCGGGTGGGTTTCTTTTTGGGGCGATGAAAATATTCTGGGATTTGAATGTGCTGTTGGATTGTGACCCTGTGAACACGGTAAAGTCCCTGTAAGATTAAAGGGTCAGCTGCACGGTGTGTCAGTTATGTCTCGCTACAGCCGTCGTTTAAAAAGGCCCGGTAGGTAGAGGCGTCCGGCTCGCTCCGCGCGAAGCGGATCTCAGGGTTGTGACTTCGAGCCCCATGGTGCGGGGGGGAGGGGGGTGTCGAGGGGACTAAAAAAAATAAAAAAAATAATAAATAAAATAAATAGAACGCCTGCACAACCAGGGTGTGGAGAGCGCTGTTTGTGTCGTCACCCTCTGTGCTGACTGAATGGGTTGTTTTTTTAAGCTTTTATGTATTTATTTGACAGAGAGAGCAAGAGAGCACAAGCAGGGGGAGAGGGAGAGGGAGGAGAGCAGGGAGCTGAGCAGAGAGCCTGATGCGGGGCTCCATGCCAGGAGCCTGGGATCACGACCCGAGCTGAAGGCAGATGCTACACTGACTGAGCCACGCAGGTAAGTGACCTCTACCCCCAACATGGGGCTCAAATCCATGACCCCAAGATCAAGAGTCACACACGACGCCCATGCATCCGACCGGGCACTACTGACACCCTGTGCTCGGCCCCCCACGCCATCTGTCCCCCAGTGAAGCAGGCGTCTGTGAGCAGGGGTTTCTGGGTCCGGCGCCCCGTTTCCCCTGCACGCGAGGACGGGGCCTGGCGCGCGGCCAGCACTCACGTGTTTGCTGGATGAGTAAGTTTTCTTTAAACTCAAAACCAGATCCGTTCACTGGGTTTCTGTGAGGATAAACGGGATCTGCGCAGGAGGCCCGGCCCAGGCTGGTGGTCAAGGATTTCTGCGGCCCGGGAACACACAGGCGCTGAGTCTATGTTGCCGCGCTTACGTCTATCGTAGGTGTTAGCCTGAATCACAGTTTCTCGCTCTTGTCTCCCGTGTCAGGTTCTCAGCTCCCTGAGGGCAAGAACCAAGCCGTCCTCACTGCCCCGACGTGCGCGGACACAGTTAGGGTAGAGGGCCCCTGAGCACGTCGGAGAAAGGCCACCAGGGCTCATCAGATCCGGCCCGCCTGTTTCCTACCGTCCACAAGCAGAGAGGCCCGCCGCTCATTCCAGACTGCTCCATCCCACACGCATCTTTGCTCAACTAACCGAGAGCCGAGAACACGCTGGGCAGCTGGCTGGCTCCTCTCCGCCCGAGCCACCCCATGACCGGCCCGGCCCAGGGGCTCCGACCCCTGCAGCCATTCCGCCGCCCCTCCCGGTGCCAGCTTCCTGCTCGACAGGTGACAAGCAACTCGGACAGACCAAGCGGATCCGGTACCCCTTTCTGGACCCGGCACTGAGCTTCCGTGCGAACCGCCAGCCAGAAGAGGGCTGGCCAGCGTCCACGTCCAGGCTGAGAAGCGGCCTGGTCCAGCCGGGCGGCTCTGAGGGGTGCTGGCCAATGGCAGTTCAGCGTCTGAGCAAAGAATGTGCAGGAGAAACGTGTCAAACCAAGTTTTATTTCATCTTTCACTCACTTAACTGATATTTTGGGGGACGAAGAGTGCTGGCCTTTGCAGGGACACCTGGCACTGTCCTTTTGGTGGCTACATCCCCGGCTTGCCTTGGGTCACGCTGCTGTCTCTGCCCACACGGCAGCCCCCCCTTCGCTCTCAGGAGCGTCTCCACGTAGACGGAGTTACAGGGTCCTCCAACTCTTGAAGGAAAATGAGGTTTCCTGTGGCAGCCGGGTGGCTCAGCGGTTGGGCGTTTGCCCTCGGCTCAGGTCATGAACTCAGAGTCCTGGGATCGAGCCCCGCATCGGGTTCCCTGCTCAGCGGGGAGCCTGCTTTTTCCTCTCCCACTTTCCCTGCTTGTGTTCCTTCTCTTGCTATCAAAATCTTAAAGATGAGGTTTTCTGTCCCACAAATAAGGAGGCAGGCTTCAATGCGATCGCGGCTGCTCTCAGCTCCTAAGTAGTGCACAGGCATCCGGCTCCATCTGCCCCCCGGGGCTCGGGAAATCTCAGGATCTTCTTATTCAGTCACCCCACCCCGGGGCCTCCCCAGCTCCTGCAATGTCACCCCCTCCAGTTTCTCCTGTCACCTCCCTGGGTCACATCACTTGCCGCTGCTTTGCTAGTGCCCGCCTGTCGACAGCTGCTACGTTGACGATGGCTAGCTCCAGGCACTCGAGGGACCTGTCCGTGTCTGCGGCTTCTGCCTGACTCCCAGACCCCATACTGATCCCGGCCCCTTCCCCTACTTTCCCCTTGGGCCTTTCTCTCCACGCACAGAAACCTCAGCCACGGCTCCGATGCCTCTGAGCCACCACCCCATGCCTCCCCATCCCGGTGGCCGTCCGTCCCAGCACCTGTGGCCTCTGGCCGGGCCACCTCCCCTCCGGCAAGCTCTTTAAGCAGCCCACCACCTCTCCGACAGCGGTCTGCCCAAATGCCGCGTGGCTGCTCAGGCCGATGCCGCCACCTCCCAGGGACTGGGGCCCACTGCGCCTGGGTCATCTGACCTTGATCCCATCCCACCCTCGTGGCCACAGCAGCCAAGGCCAGGCACGTGCCGATCCCTTCTTGTGACACCGGGCTCCTCCAGGGCTGAGCCGCGTTGTGCCAGTCACCTCTCCGCGTCCAGTGTGTGGTGTGAGGCCGTTCTCCGAGCGGCTGCGCTGGAAGTGGTCGTTAAAGGCACCCCAGCCAACGGGGACGTCGGCCCGGGAGCCACCTGAGCTACAGGGCGCGTTAGGGCTGGTCTTCCTGCTGTCGCAGCATCCTGTTCCCGCCATCGCCGCCGTGTGGCTCTGCACTCCACAGCCCCCCCCGCCCCCGGGCCTTCCCAGGTCTCTCTTCTCCACAGCGGTCGCCACCTTCCACCCGCCCGTTGCACCTGGGGCTGTGCTTGGGGGGGCCGCAGAGCCGGGGCCCTTAGGTGTCAGTGGCTTCTAGGCACAACTGGGTAGGCCACGGGCACCGCCTCCAGAGGGAAAGGGAAACCCTGAGGACTTCGGCAGGGTCTCCCTGTCCGGGCTCCCCGGGGGATCTCAGGCTCTTCCGAGCAGCACGGCCGGGCTCGGAAGCAGAGAGCCAGTGACCAAGTGACATCACTGGCCTGCTCTCTTCTGTCCCTGAGGGGTCCAGACGGGGCAGCTGTCTGCCAGCCCTTCCAGGTCTGTGAGCGGCAAGCTCCCGTCTGCCACAGCTCCCCCCAGCATTTCACCTAGGACACAATTAAGGGCACACTTTCCGGCTTGCTCCTGCTTTGATGCGAAAGAGAAAAAAACAGGAAAGGGTTATGTTGCAAAACCAGAACTGATCCCTGCTTCTGAGAAGTGGACACTAGAAGGAAAGGGACAGCCCGACCTGATCGTCTGACATCTGGCAACGCCGCGGCGGGCCCCAGTCCCCCTCACTTCACACCGCAGGCAGTGGCAGCGGCTGCTCCCACGCTCCCCGGCCTGGCAGGGGGAGGACTGAGTTGGGGCCGGTGGAGCAGAGACGAGGAGCAGCAGCCGCCCCTCCGGGAGCGCCGACTCCCACCTCCCGACGGGGCTGCTCCCCGCGCCCTCCGTCAGGCCCAAGCAAGGACTGCGACAGGGGACGAGTCACGTGGCTCCAGTTCCACACACGTCTCTGTTTTATTATGGCAAAGGTGAAAACACCACCTTCCCACAATGCCAACCGGTAACACTTATCCCAAAAATAACTCGGTACAAAACAGGGCTGCTTCAGAATTTAAAAAAAAAAAAAAAAAAAGGAAAGAAAAAAAAAAAACCTTTACATGAGTTTTTAAATCCTATTTTAAAACGTAAAAGAAACAAATCCATCATTGGCCGCACAGCCCCAGTCCACCGCCCCCTCCCACGGGGGCTTGGAGGAGACGTCTGGGTCCTGCTCCGCTCGAGGATCCGCCGCGCTTTAACTGGTGTCCATCTGAAACACACGCGAGAACCGCTCGCTCAGCAGGCGCTCCCCCACCCTCCCCGCCCTCCCCCCACCCGCCTGAGACTTACTCTCGCGTTATAAGCATCCAGCTGGGCGTCCAGCTCCTCTGCAGAAAGCTGCTGCTTTGAACTCCGGCCAGCGCCTCTGCCCCTGCCCCGGCTTCCTCCGCGGGTGCCTCTCCGGGTGCCGCCGCCGCCACCAAAACCCCCGGAGCCACGGTTTCTGGTCATCCCGCCTCTGTTCACGCTAGCGAGGAAGAGGGAACTCACTCTCGGGACGCGGAAAGGCACGCAGGCCTGCACGGCGCCCCGGCCCCGGAGCTCACCTCTGCGCGGGTCTCCGCTGCGTGTCGATCTGTGACGTGACGAGCTGGATGTTCATGGGGCGGCCTGCGGCAGAGAATACAAGAGGCGCCCCGGTTAGAGGGCCCTGAGACGCGCCGACGGGGCGCCACGGCCCGGGCTCCGTGCAAGGGGCTCTGCGTGTGTCCAGTGCCCCGACAAAAGGAGCGGCTGAGCGGTACTGGTGGGGGAACGAGGTGCTGCCAGGGACAACCCCGCCAAAACCGCCTCCTCGCTCCTTCTCGGTCCAGGTGCCGTGGGTGGCCGGTCAGGTGTCCGGGGCGCTGGTGGGTGGAAGGTGTGGGTGGCCTGACGGAAGAACCGGTCCCTCGGTCTCTACGACTACAGCCCCGCGCTCGGAGCTGCACTATGGCGGTTCTGAGAAGGCTTCACAGAAGTGAGTCTTCCGGGAGGAGCTGAAGGAGGGGAGGGATGTAGCTCGCTGGATGGGGGTTCACAAGAGGTTGGTCCCGATGTGTGGGGCAGCATGAGAGGTGGCAGAATGGAAGAGAGAGACAAAGGGGCGAATGCAAAGTGTCCTCGGCCACAGGGGGGAAGGCATACTCCTGCTCGCACAGCTGCCAGCCCCAGACCGCACAAATGAGACGCGGCCCCGCCATCATCCTGGGTCCAACCGCAGACGCACCATCCAGGGGGACCCCGTTGTATTGCTTCATAGCTTTCAGGGCGTCTGCCTTCCGTTCAAAGTGCACGTCAGCGGTTCCTAAACTGCGCCCGGAGCGGTCATAGTGCACAGCCGCCTTCTTCAGAGTCCCGAATTCAGCGAAGAGCTCCTGGAGGCCGGAAAGAGCAGCTGTTAGCCAAGTGGCTTCCCTTCTGGTGGCCCAGGGCAGTCCCTGGGAGTGTGAGCTGCTTTGGGGTCATTTCCCTGGGAGGCAGACACATAGGGGGCAGGGCGGTGATAGTGGAAACCAGGGGGAGGGAGGGGCAGATGGGATAGCAACTTCCCGGAGCAGCTGGGCCTGAGGGCTCCTGCCAGCGTGGGGACCTTACATCTGTCCCAGGATGCAGGTAAAGGACCACAGAGCCCACCAGTGAAGGGAACAAGATTAAGTCGCTATCTTCTTCAAGAGGAAAGTTGACAACACACCCAAGGACTGTGCCAAGAAACAGCAAAGGCCAAGATCACAGAGCAAGGGATGCTATCCGACACGTGGACCAGCTACAGGGCCCGTCGCTTCAGGAGCCCTGACCCAGCCCCTCCCCCAGGGCGGATTCTGGCTCACCTTTCCCTCTCCTCCTACTCAAGCCTGCCGCAAAGGCTGAAGTCAAGCGCTGCCATGGAAACTGCCCTGACCTCAGGCAGGCTGGGAGTTGGAGAGGGAACCCAGAGTGTGGGGCTACTCCGGCCGCAGGCACACAGCGGGAAGTGGAGTTCACCAAAAGCGGTTTCCAGTGGATGCCAGAAACCACCTTAAAAAAAGTGTTGAGACACCGTGAGTGCTCACCGGCCTTGCTCTGTCCTCCCACGGTAGTCAAACAAACAGCTGGGCTCCGGGAAATTGAACCCAGGAAGGCCCAGCACCCTGACCCAGCCATCTCTGGGACTAATCCCCAAGATGTCTTTACTTAATCAGAAATCAAGTTTATACGTCTTTGAAATTCAAACAAAAAACAAAAGAACAAAAACGAACCCTCCCAAAAAACAGAAAACAAAAAAAGTCCAAAACAAACAACAAAACAAAACAAAAAGCTTCAACCAAAGTTGAGTTTGAGAATTATGCGACTAAAAAGACCAGGGGAAGAACAAGGCACAAGTTCCGTAGGACCCGGAGCTTGGGGCTCGAGGCAACGGAGCGGGGAAGATGCCCAGCACCAGCCTGCTTCAGCGCTTTGCCTATTGGTTTCCACAGAAACAGATCTTTCTCCTCCCAACAAATCGTTAAAACAAGCATGAAGTAAACGGGACGGACATGGTAGGCGAGTCCATGACGCATGGGACGCTCGCACTAGGGCCGTTCTTCCCTGCTAGGAGCTCAAAGCTCCGGCAGAGGATTTTCATTCACAGAGCACATCTCAGAAAAGCAGCAGCTCCCCACGTTAAGCTGGGGGCCGGTCTTCCAACACACTGAGCTACCTGCGGGACTTTCCACCGCAGCAGAACCTCTGCTTTGCATTCCTGCAGCCCTTAGAGGAGACACTAGCTAGCCTCTGGGTGCCCGGGAGGGCTCACTGCCCTAAGGCGGCCGACCGTTCAAGACCACATCCCAAACGACCGATTGGGCGAGGGTGACTGCTCACCGAGAAACTCCGTCCCTTACCTGAATATCAGCGTCCGACACTCCAAAATCCAGATTTGACACCAGCAGTTTCCCACCAGTCTCGACGCCTGCGCCACCCCCAAAGCCGCTGTCGAAAAGGTCATGTTGCCACTTGTCAGGAAGTTGTTTCGGCTGGAGGAGAAAGAAAACACGAGAACAGACGCAGACCCATGAGTGTCCCGCCAGGACTCTCGCCCTCAGTCAGGGGCCGCAGGGAAACGCACGGAGACCTGCAGCTCGCCCCTTCCCGCCCACGCCGCGTCAGGCCGCAGCCGACCCAGCAGGACCCCACACTCCCGCGGCTCCTCGGTTCCCTCCAACCAACTTCCCGCCGCCCGCGCGGCCGCGCTCAACGTCCCCTCGGCCGCCGCCGCCACGAGGCCCGGCGCCCAGCCGAGACAAAGGCCGGGAGGGTCTCCGCCTCCCGGGCCCGGCCCGCGCGCGACCTCCCCGCCCGGCAGGCGCCTGCGCCCACCGGCCCCGGCGCGGCCTGCCGTCCTCCCCGCCGCGCGCCGCCCCGCCGGCCCGCTCCCCGCCGCGGCCCGCCGCCTCCGCACTCACCCTGCTGTAGGGCGCCGGCCGGTTCCTGCCGCCGCCGCCCGCCGCGCCGCGGGCGATGGCCGGCCGGTTCCGGATGGGCCCGCCGCCTCGGTTCACTCGCGCAGCGGCCTGCGCTCCGCCGCCACGGCCGCCCTGGGAGCCGGCCCTGCCGCGGCCCCGGCCTCCGCCGCGGCCACCTCGCTGGCTCCGGTTCAGCTTAATGATGTCGTCCAGAGACATGTCCATTTTGTCGGCCATGGCGGGCGCGGAATCGGCCTTGGCTCGAGCCCGCGCGTCAGCACGCCGGCGCGTCACTTCCGGGGCCGCGCGGTGTCTTCCGGTGCCGAGGCCTTGGAGAGGCCGGGGATTGGCTGCGAATGGACGGTGAGGGCGGGGCGGCGCGTGCGCGCTAGAGAGCGAGTTCGGCGGGCGCTGCCGTAAGGTGCCGGGCAGGGGCCGCGGTCGTTTTTATACCTTCCCGCGCGGGCGCTGCCAACGGAAGGCAGGCGGGGCAGCGCGCGGTTAAGCCGGCGGAGGTGCGACAGCGGGGGGCGGAGCGCGGCCGTTGGGGCGGGACGGGCGTGCCGCCCCTCCCCCGCCCTTTCCCGCCCCGTGCCTTGAACCCGCACTTCTCACCCGCGTCCCCACCCCGCGCCCCGCCCTCTCCCCGAGTCGGAGCCCGGGCCCCGCCCCTCACTCTCTCCCCGCGCTCTCGCGCCTTCCCCGCGCCCCCACCCCGCGCCCCGCCACCCCAGGCCCGAGCCCCGCCCTCTCTCCAGGCCGAAGCCCGCGCCCCGCACCCCACCCTCTCCCCGCGCTCCCGGGCTTTTCTCCCCACGCGCCTTCCCTGCTCTTCACCCTCTCCCCGCGCCCTGGTACCGCCCCGCATCCCCCTCCTGCGCACTCCTGTCCGGTGGCGGCGGCGGCGGCTCGCCGACCAAAGCCCTTGCTGGCCAGAGCCGCAGGCCGAGCGAACTGGGTGGTTGCTCCCTGGTGTGAGTTGGGGTCTCTCTGTCAACCCTAAGTTAGTCGTATCCCTTTGAAAAGCACCGTACAGTACGTTTTTGCAATTATTGGTGGAAGCCGGTGCTCCGTTTCATGGACGCAGGGCAGACCGTGCAGTGTTCGTAGATAACCCTGAATGTGTAGGGAGCCTAGCTCTTGGGGCGCTCTGTCCTCCCAGGGGCACCAGGGCCCTGCCCCTGCTATCCTTGTGGACGAATTTGTGCTGGTCCGTCCGGATTTCTCAGAGCTCAGGCAGCAGGTCCAGCGCCGTGGTGACGCTCCGGCTCGGTGACCCTGGAGCTCGGAGGGGCACCCCTTGAGTACCTAGATGCTGTAGTTGTTCAGACTCAAGCCGCCGGCTGATCTCTTTCCCTCTGCCCATAGGCTCCTTGGCCATGAAGGTGAAGATTAAGTGCTGGAATGGTGTGGCCACGTGGCTGTGGGTGGCCAACGACGAGAACTGTGGCATCTGCCGGATGGCCTTTAATGGCTGCTGCCCAGACTGTGAGTGTCCCCTGAATTCGCTCCCTCTTGCGCTTTGCCTGCTGGTGTGGCCGTAGCATCTCCCCAGAAATACTTGCGTGAAGTGGCTTGGGTTTGGGCGTCCTTTTCCTTAGAAAAGTTGACTGAAGAAAGCCATGTTTGTATAAAGAGTCCAACAAAAGTTTTGTCAGAAAAAGTGGTGTCGCCTTTTAGTGTGGTCAGACTCCAATATGAAGTCCGCGGGGGAGGAAAATATGTTAGAACTCTGTGTTTGAAGATTCAAGCGAACAAAACCAGGAATATCGTAGGGGTGCCGCTCCCCTCGCCCAGCACACAGGATCGCGATGGGTAAGGAACCTTTCCATCCCTGCTTCACGGTTTGCGGACAGGTCACTGAGACGCCTGGCACCACGTGAGCCGAGTCTCTAAACAGAACTCTGACTTTTTACGGGCTGTGGTGTCACATCAGACGTGGCGTGACGACGCGTCCTTAGGGTGTCCCTCCTTCCTGGTTCTTGCTCGGACTTTCCCAGTTGTGCGTAGGTGTCTCTTCACCGCATGGCATGAGCAGGACGCAGGATTGCTTGCTTTGCTCTGCCCTGGGCGTTCAGTATTAACATAGAACAAGCCCTTCCACCCTTTCTCAACTTTTTCAAGGCATCTGACCTTTTAGCAAAGTTGTCTTGTCTCACAGAGTGCCTCCCACTAGGTTTTGTTTTTGTTTTTTCATTTATTTGACAGAGAGAGAGAGAGAGATCACAAGTAGACAGAGAGGCAGGCAGAGAGAGAGGGGGAAGCAGGCTCCCCGCCGAGCAGAGACCCTGATGCGGGGCTCGATCCCAGGACCCTGAAATCATGACCTGAGCAGAAGGCAGAGGCTTTAACCCACTGAGCCACCCAGGCGCCACCCCAAACCAGGTTTTATCAGATTTCTTCTTTGTGCTAGTTTTTGATTCATCTTTGTTTCCATTATGTTCTATGAAGTAGAAACGCTTTGAGTGTATTTTTCGGTATAAAAAAAACCGATTTTTGCACCAGTGCATTTTGTTTTTAGCCAAATCCAAGTGAACCTAAACAGAACTTGACCCTTGGGGGGACAAGGACAGTCCCGAGAGGAAAACGGGAATTGGGAGTACTGAGGGGCTTTTCTGTCCCGTGAATGACCAGGCCTTTTTTTTTTTTTTTTGGTGGGGTCAGGTGAGTGCCCAGGATAATAATAGGGCTTTATTTTTTACAGTGAAATTCAAGTTATTGAATTTTAGTACAAATACTATTTTATTCTAGGCTTAGTTTTATAAGATTTATTACTTATTTATTTGTGAGCACAAGCGGGGAGCAGCAGGGGGAGGGGGAGAAGCAGACTCCCTGAGGATCAGGAAGCCTGATGTGGGGCTCGATCCCAGGACCTGGAGATGGTGACCTGAGCCGAAGGCAGTCGCTTAACCCACTAAAGCCACCCAGGCACCCCGTGTTCTTTAATCTTTACTTTTGCTTTGGCTGAAAGGAAATCTCATCTCCCAGGACTTGATCTGTCCTGATTCACTCACACGAGTGGGACGTAATCGCTGATTGGCTCTAGTTGATTAAGTTTTACTTCATCGTAATGCTCAAGATCTGGTTTTAGCAAATCTACTTTAAATCACTCTCGAGGGACGCCTGGGTGTCTCAGTTGGTAAAGCTGCTGCCTTTGGCTCAGGTCATGATCCCAGGGTCCTGGGATCGAGTCCCACATCGGGCTCCTTGCTCAGCAGGGAGCCTGCTTCTCCTCTGCCTCTGCCTGCCACTCTGCCTGGTTGTGTTCTCTCTCCCTCTCTCTGACAAATAAATGAATAAAATCTTAAAAAAAAAAAAAATCACTCTCGAATGCGACCTCAGGGACACAGCAAGGGCTGTGGGAGTCTGGAGGGGCACATAGGTGTGGCTTCCTTCCTTCCTCGGTACCTTCTGGAAAAGCCATGCTGGAGAGCCCTGCCCCACACTGGCTGCGGGAGGGCGAGCGGCCCGCTGGAGATGGCACGGGCGCGGCCCCGGCTGCTGGCGTCTCAGCGTTGGCCGGTGGGCTCAGATTTCGTGGAGGGGGATTTAGGGCCTGATCTTCAGACCCGAGGTCAAGTTTGAGAACCAGTCATCGTGTGCAAAGTGTTTGCCAAGCCTAGGTGCTCTGTGCACGGATGAAGGGACGCTGCGTGTCTCTGCCACAGTTGCGCTCTCTTGAGAAGCCGGGGTGACAGGCGCTGCGATAAGCCTCCCGGTCCCACAAGGCTTTGGGAGTAAAAGTCTTCTGGAGATGTGTTTTCATGGCAAAGGATTTCCATCCAGAGCCAAGCAAGCGGGTGAGTCACCGTCACTGTTCCGTGCTCGTCACAGGCCTCAGGCGGGCTGCCTGCTGGTGACATTACTGGAGGTGGCTCCTGCCTCCAGTGGGCCGTGTGGCCTGGGTGCTCCGCATGCCCCCAGGACGCCCCCCGCCCCCTGCCCGGGTGTCCGGTCTTTGCAGGGGACTGATTCCAAGCTGAGTTCTCCTGGGGGTGGGGGGTTATCTCGGGTGTCACACCGAGCGGGCGCTCCTGGCTCAGGCTCCCTCCCGCCCCCCGCGTGGCTGGGGACACAGAGAGCACAGTAATCCTGTGTCTGCCCAAGGATGTGACTTCCTAGTGGTTTTGTCAGCGAAGCTTCAGAAAGACGATGATGTTTTGTTGTAAAAAGGATTTTTTAAAAGATTGAAAAACACCGCCCCAAACAAGTGGACAGAAACGTACAGCGGTGGTTCCTGTGACAGGTGCGCGGGGCGGGGGCTGCTCGGGGCTGGGGGAGCCGCGTGCCCTCAGGACACGTGGGAGGACACTGGAGAGCCCACGCTGGGCGCTGCGCTGGTGCCCGCCTGAGCCACGTGACTGGGCTGCTGCCCTGCGGAAGTGGCAGGTGCCCCAAAGCGCCGCATCCCCGGGCCTTCTGTCCAGCAGAGGGGTGACGTGGGGGTGGCCGAGAGCACCGCCAGGTGCCCGGCCCCTCTGTCGGCGAGGGACAGGGGCCCAGGGAGCGCCGTGTCATCTGTGGTCTTACTTCGTGGGATAGAGCATCTTGTGTGTGCTGTCGAGGAGGGATGCTGGTCGCAGAAGTCCAGAGGCGGCCTCTGGCCTGCGCGGGGCTCCCCCGGGCATCTAGGACTCATGCCGGCCTGGAGCTGCTGCTGGGACAGGCTGTCCCTTTTGTCCCGGCCCCGGCTCGTCTGTCTCGTCCCCTGTGTTTGCGCATCAGGGACATCTGGGTCCGGCTAGCGTTCCGTGGGTGTAGACAACCCCAGGGCAGCGGTGGGAGGATGGCACCCCCGGAAGGGTGGAGGCAGCAAGCCATAATGCCCCCGTGCCCTCAGGGACCCTGACACACAGCCTGACGGAGGCCATTGCGCTGTTGGCACTGGCTGGCTGGTGGGATTTTCTTGCTTCTCGGAAATCGGAGGAAATCAGAGACCCCTTTTTCTTCTGATCACGGGCAGTGTGGCCGTCCCTCCGTACCTGTCCACGGAGGTGGCATTTCCATGCATGTGGAGCGGAGTGCCAGCAGCATGTGACCGGGGCCCTGGAGGTGGGGCCCTTTCAGGCCACAGCTGGGAGAGAGGGGGAAGGTTGCTCACTTCTGGGGCGGACAGATCACCACCCCTCCCTGTAGCATCCTGGTCATCGCCACCTAGAGAGGAAGCTCTCACGGCCCTGGCTCTCCTACGCCTGATCAGGAGAGCGGTTCCCTGTTCCGATAGGTGGCTCTTCAGTGGTGGGGGTGTGTGTGTGTGTGTGTCCCTAGATAGATTCGCCCTGTGACCTTGGTGTCCCAGGGGAAGTGGCAGAGCTGTGGTGTGTCTGTGGATGGGCCCAGAGCCTGGGAGGCAGGGACTGTGGGCTCAGCCAGCGCCCTCCCTGCAGCTGAGCACCCCAGCTCGGGAGGACGGAGTGAGGGCCACCCTTGCAGACCCGTGTTTGCACGCGCGCATGTGCGTGTGTGCCTGCGCGTGTGTGTGCACGTTGCAGAGTGCGCTCACGCGCCTGCTGTCTGTCCGTTCTGAGGCACGAGGCAGGAGAGGCTCTGCATGCGGACGCCCTGGGCTCCTGCGCCCCGGCCCCCCGCCTGGCCCGCGGGCTGCCCCGTGTGACCGGCTGGTGCTCTCGCCCCTCCCGCAGGCAAGGTGCCTGGCGACGACTGCCCGCTGGTGTGGGGCCAGTGCTCGCACTGCTTCCACATGCACTGCATCCTCAAGTGGCTGAATGCGCAGCAGGTGCAGCAGCACTGCCCCATGTGCCGCCAGGAGTGGAAGTTCAAGGAGTGAGGCCCCCCCCACCCCAGCCGGGGGCCAGCCGGCCGCGTGCTCCGTGCTCCGCTGGCGACAGCCCCCTCTGGGCCACGACATGCCTGACTCAAGGACTGGAGCTGCGTTTGTTTTTCTCAGATGGTGACACTTTTATCCAATAAGTAAAACTCATTAAATTATCTGAACCTTGCTGGAGGCTTCTGGCTGCCTGCTGTCTTGGTGCGGACGCCGCCTTGCAAACTCATGAATAAACATGTCCACAAGATGCCAGCAAGGCTCTGAGTCACAGCCCCAGGGGAGCTGGAGGTTCAGCCGGAAGAACCTGGAGCAAGCGGGACTGGCTGGGGGCAGGTGCAAAGGCCCTGGGGCGCGCGTGTGTACCAGCAGGGTGGCTTGGAGGCCCGTGGCCCGTCATCTGGCCTCTCACCTGCTCGAAGCCGGGGGCCGCCTCACAGGCCAGTCTGTGGGGCTCCGGCTCAGCACAGCTGGCTGCTGCCGCCTGTGCTCCCTTCTGTTGAGAGGCCGTCCCTGAGCAGGTGCTGGTGGTCTCGCTCAGTCCCTTCTCCCCTGTTCCGGCTGGAGGCCAGCGGAGCGTCTGGGCTGTGACGTACCCAGTGTAGGCCATGTCAAATCTGTGTCCCCGGTGTCTGAGGTCCTCTACTTAGAGGACAGCCCGTGGGGGGCTCCCCTGGGCCCCTCTGTTAGTCCACAGCTCCAGGTTGGGGGGCGGCCCCTGGGGGTCGTGGTCCCAGCCCTGGGAGTCTCGGCTGCTTCTGGACAGACTGCTGCAGGCCACATGTCCCTGTGAGCTGCAGGGAGTCCCACGGCATGGCTCCTTCCAACCCATTCTTGGGACATCCCTGGGGTCACTGCCTTGTGCCTTGTGGATGGCCAGCTGCTGAGCACTCCGAGGCTGCTTGCCCTCAGTGCCTGGGGACGAGAGCAGATAGTGCACTCAGAGGGGCTGGCCTCATCGGTCACCTCTGGGGCACCCTACTTCCCGCCTGGGTGTTGTGCCCAGAGGGAAGGGAACCCCGGGGGACCAACCCCCTTCACCAGGCTGGAGGTCATGTGCCCCGCATCCAGAAACCCAGCTGCCTGGCCCCAGAGCCCGGGGTCTGTCCTGGGGAGGACACACCCAAAGGAAGAGACATCGTGTCCAGGTGTTTAGGGGAAGAAGGGGAGCCCGGGCGAACCTGCTGGCCCACAGCTTCTGGCCACTGCACCTAGTGCTCCCTGGGGCCCGGGCTCAGCCTCCCGGGAGCTCCTAGCCGCCCTGCAGACAGGTGTCGGGCCGCTACACTGTATTCTTGAGCCTTCGTGTCTACAATGTGTCAGGATCCGAGGAGTCCCCGGGAGAAGTTCACAGCCCAGTAGGAGCAGTGTGCAGCCCCACAGAGGGCCCCCCGGGCAGCGTGGCAGGCCTGCAGAGCCCGGGAGTTTTCTGACCTCCCCCCACCCCACCTCCCCTGCTTGGGGGATGGTGGTTTCTCCTGTGACCCACAACTCTATGCCTGGGGCATCAGACCCTGAGTGCAGCCTTGCAGGCTTTCCAGCCTTGCCCTTTGGGGTGGGTGCTCTCGTTCTCAGAGGCCTTCTCAGCTTGCCCACGGTCACAGCCCTTCCTGTAGGCTGTTCCCACTTCCCTGCCATCTGGACCCTTCCACACCGCGTTTCCTGGGCTCCAGCCTGGTCCGCGGAGGGCCCGCTTGGCCTCCAGCCGGCCCTGCAGCTGGCCCCTCTCCCCGGGTCCTGTCCATGTCCAGCTCTCCTCCCGGGATGCTCAGGGCCCCTGCAGGCCTCTTGGGACTCCAGCACCTCAGCCTGCCCTCCCTCCCCCAGGGCGCACAGGCTCACTCCCCTGGCTCCCCATCCCGCCCCCCGCCGTGCTCCCTGACCTTTCCTGGGTGAGCCACGAGCCATGCTGCTCACCCACCGGCCAGCTCTGTTTTCCCATTTGGCTGTGGCTCCGTCAGGGACTGGGTCCGGCTCATCGCCTGCCGAGCACAGGTGTTCTCGGGAGGGCACCCACCCCAAGGGCAGAACTCGGTGGGAGAGGCCTCTGGGGTCCTGTCAGCTGTCCCTTGGTCAGGTTTCCAGAGGTCAGGCCTGGCCTTGCTGCCCACTTCTTCCTAAAAGACCCCACCCACGGTGATCCTGTTAGTAGAAGCTTCCCCCACGGGGCGTGACACAGAAGGTGGCCCCCGGGCCCACCCAGACTTTGGCATGCCCTCATTAGGCCCCGGCCTTGGGATCAGTGACCCTTGAGGGCAGGAGAAAGTGTCCCCAGGGCACAGACATCTCTCTGCAGCCTCCTGAGCACGGAGGGCCTCTGGGGGGTAACTGTTAGGACTGCGGCGCTCTCGGGCTAGTTGGGGGCTGCTTAGTGTTACCCTGCTTGCCTCTTGCTGGCACTGCGGCCATCCAGGCAGGACCCCGGGGCAGGGGCGGGGAGGATGCGGGAGTGCGATCGCGCACAGGTGTGGCCCTCGCGGGTGGCACCGCTTCTTGCTGCCGGAGGGGGGTCCGCCCCCGTGCCCTGCGCCGCGGATATAAGGCGGCTGCCGCGGAGGCTCCGAGCCGCGCCACCTGCCCTCCGCCCGCGTCCCCATGGCCCGGTCCGCGCCGCTGCTGGCCGCCACCCTGGCGCTGTGCCTGCTGCTGGTGCCGCCGGGCTTTGCGTGGTACAGGCCGGGGACGGGGCCCGGCTCCCACTCGGTGGGCCGCGCGGCGGGGCTGTTGTCCAGCTTCCGCAGGTCCCCGCATGCGCGCCGCTCCGAGCCCCCTGGGAGCGCGGGACCCCCGGGCCGGGCGGGCGCCGTCGCTGAGCCGCGCCGCCTGCAGAGCCTCGTGAGTGCAGCCGGCGGGCCTGGGGGGGCGCGGGGGGCGCGGGGGGCGCGTGTGTGCGGGGGGTCAGGGCGCGAGGCGGCCCCTCAGCCTCCTCCCGCCCCCAGACTGCGTGTATCAAGGACGTGTCCCCGAAGCTGCAGAGCTGCACGCGGCTCCCCGACGGCCGGGCCACCCGGGCCACCGTCCGGTGCCAGGCAGACGTCTTCCTGTCGCTCCGCGAGGCCGACTGTCGCAGCACCTGAGCCCCGAGCCTCGGACCAGCACCCTGGCCGCCGACCACCCCCGCACCTCCCTGCACCCCCGTGCTGAACGGCTCCCCAAATAAACGAGAAGTGCAGCTGGACTCCGAGTGGGGGCGGGTGGGGCGGGCAGGGACGCAGGGGTCCACAGCCCCCGACTCCGCGGCCAGACACTGCCACCCCCAGCCTCGCCCACACGGCCTGCACAGAGCTGTCTGCCTTCCGGGGAGGGGCCCCCAGTCCCCTCACCTCCCGCCCTTGTCCACACAGCCCCGGATGCTCCCCCAGTGTCCTCCCAGGGCCAGTTTGTGGTCCCTGTCAGCCCTCTGGGCAGCCGCCGCCCACCACCTCACCCCAGGGGGCCCCCCTGCCTGGGACAGTCCTGCCCTGGCCCTGCCTTGCTTCCGGGGGTTTCCTGAAAACAAAGCTCTCCCTTAAAAGAGGAGCAGATGACTCCTTACAAGACTTCTGGGGTCCTCCCTTTCTTGGTGTCCCCCCAAAACCCTCAAAATACTAGGCACAGGGCAGTGACTGAAGGGACGAGCGACTCGGCCAGGCAGGGGTGGGGTGGGGGGAGGCGGCCACACACAGCCTCCCCTGAGGCCGGGAGCCCTGCACCCAGCTCTCCTCTGACCGGCGGTGCCCACAGCCACGAGTGCTGAGACGCGGCATCTGGGTTCATTCGTGCCCCCAGCCCCACTGAGGCGGACCTTGAGTTCCCTTCACAGCATGTACTGGGGCCTCGAGCAGGGCTGGGCTCCAGACGGCAAAAAGGCAAAATGAGGTCCAGAGCCTGTTTTGGGGGTGTCGCCCACCCTCCTCAGGGAGGCCAGGGGAGTTAGACCCACCCACTGGCCCCCATTTAGAGGCTGTGGGGGGCCCTGACTTCCCAGACCCCCAGGCCCTGGGGCTCCCGGGCTGTCGCAGTCCCCAGCTTCCTCCCCCTTCGTGTCGATGCAGGTTTGGCTGCCCCCTCCTCGTCCCCCCGCTCGGGGGGCCTTGCGGCCCAGGGCTCTGAAGGGTGGTGAAGCCCCAAACCACTGCACCCCTGAAGCTGGGGGTCTAGGGAGGGCCCTGTGCCTCTCACGACCCCAACTTGGGGGGGAGGGAGGGAGAGCTGGCGGCCACTGCCCAGACAGGGGCGGGGGAGGGGGTGCGCTTCCGCGGTCCCTTCCCTTCCGGGCTTTGAGACATCCTGAGACGTTACACGGGAAGGAAGAGAAGGACGCCAGCCCTCCGCTCTTCTTGGCTTCCGTGGGGCCAGGCCTCACCTGGCTCCGAGGCTGAAGGCCGACGCCCTTCCGGGGGGAGGGGCTGAACAAAACCAACCAAACTCCTGTCCCCCGCCAAAACGAAGAGTTGACGGGGTTGGCGGCCTGCAGCCGCTGGGCTGCTCCCGGTGGGCCCTGATCTGGGTGCAGGAGACCCCGCGATTCTTGGGACCCCGTCAGGGAGCCAGAGCCAGTTCCTCCCCGGCCCCCCGCCCCTGCCCCGCCAGCCCCAAGACGGACTCGGGGGCCCAGAACCCACTGGGCCCCTGCTGCCCTCCCTCCTTTTTTACAGGCTCTAGGGGAGGCAGCCTGGGGCGTCTGGGAGTCCTGAACTGGGGAGGTCCTCGCTGCCGGGTGGGTGGTGCTGGGGGCAGGGCCAGAGCCGGACGTCGAGTACCTCCCCCCGGCTTTATTCGGTTGTCCTTCAGCCAGTCAGATACAAGATGGAGAACAGTCTGGGGGGGGAGCAGCGAGGCTGACCCGGGAAGGGGGGGGGCGCAGCGCCCAAGAGCCAGGCCCAGGGCACCAGGGGCCCACACGGGAGGCGGCGGGGTCTGTGCCCTGAGGAGGAAGGGGATGCCCCTGCAGGTCACTGCTCCCCTGAAGCTGGCTACCAATGAGGCCGGGAAGGCGGAAAGTGCCAGGCGGTGGGGGCGTCCTGGGTGTGTGGGCCTTGGGGGGAGGGGCAGAAGCCGGGCCTGTGCTGGCCCACAGGGCAGCGCCCCCCTGGCTGGAGGAACCCGCCGGGCCACGCGTCTATGCTCGGTGCCCTCTCTGTGCGGCCCGGCGGGCAGGCTCGGGCAGGTGGGGGGCGCCCTCCGCTCTGGCCCTCCCCAGAGCAGGCCAGGTGGAGAGGGAGCGCGGCAGCTTTGCTAAAAACCGTGGAAACCAAACCCTCCAGGCGTGGGAAGCAGAGCAAGAGGGGGCTGGCCTGTGGGCGCGCTGGGTGACCTCCATCTGCTCAGAAGTCACAGTCGTTCTCCCTCTCGCGCTGCACCTCCTGCCGCCTCCTGGCCTCCAGGAAAGCCAACTCCTTGGCCTCTTTCTTCTGGTTCCGGGCCTCGTACTCCAGCCTGGGGGCCAGGCTGGGGTGAGCCTGGCGCCCAGGCCTGGGGCGAGCCGGGCGCCCAGGCCTGGGGCCTCCGCGGCTGTCCGCGCCCCCGCCGGGCCCAGCCAGGCCCTCCCTCACCTGTTCTTGATGATGCGCTGGACGATGAGGTCCGTGGTAAGGTCGTTCCCGCTGTCGATCTGGCAGAAGATGCCCCTTCTCTTGGGCTCCTGGAGACCAGAGGATAGTGGGAGGCAATGAGGGCCCCCCTCTGGACCCTGAGGGACCGCCCAGCTGCCCGGGCGTGGAGGTTCCTCACCCCGGGAAGACCGGGACACTGGCTGGGTCCCTCCCACGGCGCAGCAAGCCTCCTCCTCCTTCTGGGAGGCCACTGCACTGGCAGCCACCCGCCCCGGCCTAGCTCCCAGGCCGGCACAGTGAGTCCGGGGTGGGGGCAGATGCCACCTCGTGCCCAGCAAGGGCCCAACGCGACCCACCTGGTAAGGGTCCGAGCCATCCTTGTCCGGCGCGACCTCCGTCTTCCCGTGACACACCAGGTCCACCTGGGGGCGAGTGGGGTCAGGGCGCCCGGCGCCCTGCGCTCCGGGGGCCCTCCCTGGGACCTGGCCCACCAGAAACCTCACCTTGAAGTGGTCCAGGAGCTCTGCGGTGACTGCATAGGGGGCCCCAATCACCACCTCTGACACATACTAGGGGGACAGGGAGCACAGGGTTAGCTAGGACCCCGCTAGGCCCGAGGGTGATAGGCGAAGGTGCTCACTGCTGAGGAAGCAGGGGCTGGGGGGAGGGGGCGGCACGTGGGGCTGGCTGGCTGGCCGGAAGCCCACGCTCCTGGATACCCCGCCTCCCCCGCAGCCTGGGCAAGAGACCCCACCCGGCACGCCCGCCTCGGCCCGTACCCGGCAGGCCAGCACGCTCAGGGTCCGCTCGTGTAGGTTCATGATGGGGTAGTTCTTCCCCTTGTAGTGGTTGACCTCCTAGGGCCACATGAGCTCGGGTGAGCGGGCAGCCTCAGGCGGACGGGGCCTGGAATCTCCCCCACAGCCCCTCCCGGGGCGCTGCCGGCGTGGGGACGCCCCAGTCTCCAGGAAGAGGCCCCCGCCTCCCCCGCCTCCATCAGCACCCCAGGCCTTGCCCCTGTGGGCCCCCTGTGCCCAACCTCAGCCCCGGGAGCTTGTCAGCTGGCTGGGGAGCGAGACCTGGTCAAAGTGCAAGCCGGCGATGACATACGGCCTCTCGGCCAGGCCGTGCACCTTCTCCAGGAAGTCCACGTGGCCGATGTCTACGCCCAGGTTAAGAAGCAAATGACAGAAGGAGTGGTGGCCCTCAGGACCCGGGGCCCCAGTAGGTTCCCTCGAGCTCCACCCCACCCTGGGAGCCATGAGGAGTCGGGGGGCCCCTCAAGTCCCACGACCCAGAGGGGCCCACGAGGCCAAGGCGGGGGCCATCCTCCCCCTCCGTCCCAGAAGATACGGAACAGGTCGAAGGCGCCGGCCACGTAGATGACGGTCTCCCCGGGCTGGGGTTCCTTCCCAGAAGCAAACTGGATGATCTTCTGAGACGTCTGCAGAAACTGCGACACCCCCGTCCAGGGGTTCCGCCCCCCAGGGCACTGGGAGCCGAGGGGGCTCTGGTCAGCGAGTGATGCCCCAGGAGTGGCACGTCCTTCACCTGCCCGCGCCCCACAGCCCCTCTTCTGGGCTGAGGCTGCCTGCGCCTGCCCGCCTGTCTGCCTGGGAGCAGGTATGGGGCGCTGGCGCAGAACCCCAAACCCCGAGCTGCAGCCTGCCGGCTCGCTCGGTCACGTGGGCGCTCTTACCGGGCACGCACCTCGGGCAGGGACACCGGCGTGAGCCAGCAGTGCCCGCTCCCCGCCAGGGCCAGGCCGGGGAAGGCCCTGGTGACCAGTGGGACGTGTGGCTCTGCCCTGTGGCGACCGTGGGCACTGCAGCCGACAACACTGGGGCCTGACGGCGGGCCCAGCAGTGGCCACCGCCCCAGTGGGGACCCAGCACCCTGAGCCACCTTCTGGTCACCTGGGAGGAGCCTTCCGAAGGGATGTGTTGGCCCGGTGGGTGTCGGGTGAGGGGGCTACGACGGAGAGAGGACCGGGCCGCCTGGTTAGAGACCACCTGCTCCAAGGTGGTCCTGGTGCCTCAGTGGCCGTGGGGCCTGGCTGGCTTGCCGAGCCTGGTGGGCGGGACCCCGGAAGCCGGGGAGCCAGTGAGGGGGCATCAGGGAGTGGCCTGGCTTGCAGGGGCAACCCCCACCTTGCCGAAGCTGTCCGCGTATTCCCGGTACTCAGAGGAGATCTCCTGCACGGAAGGACGGGGGACACTGAGGAGCCTCGCCCCCCCCAACATGGCTAACCCCAGAACCCGCAAAGGGACAAGGACAGGGCCGAGCGGGTGCTCCCTCCCTCCCAGCAGTGTCCTAGCCCTGGGAGCTCGGGGGGCCCACCCCTGTCCCCCCAGACTCACGTGACCGCTGTGATGGGCCTTGGTCACCAGCAACATGCGGCCCACGAGGTCTGTGGTGGACACGCCCTGGGTGCGCCGGCATTCTCTGGGGACAGAGGTGGGGTCAGCGCTCACATCCCGGACACACTCCAAAGCCCCACGCCAGCTCACCCTGCCTGAGCGCAGCCCTGCCAGCGCCCCGCCGGGCCGCGCGGGCCACGCAGCTCTGCGGCGCTCTTGTCCGCTGAAGGACGTGACAGAACGGGAGAAGCGCCGCTCAGCCCGGAGCGCGGGGTGCCGGGGGTCAGGCCAGATGGGGCCCGGGGCAGCTCTGGTCCCC
>CM052804.1:869613-905940 GCA_028533885.1 Nasua narica | reverse complement strand
GTGAGTCCCGCTCCTTGAGAGGGGGCCCTCCCTGGGGCTCACCTGTACCTCCCGGCCTGCTTCACTTCCTCGTAGGTGTCGCGGCCGTCTACGGTCAGCGTGATGTCATCTAGGGAGCACCACACGCGGGCGAGTGAGGATCTCGGCCCAGACCACGGGGGCCTGCGGGGCCCCAACCCTCATCCCAGGCGGGCCCTAGCGTACAGGGACTCTTCCGGGGAAAGGACCTGAGGCCTTCTCAGATCCTCGAGAGGCTCGGGGCCCCGGCATCCCGGCCGCCCCCCAGCCCGTCCAGAGGCCCCAGCACTCTGGGCCCCAGCCCCACCCACTCACTGCCGTGGACACAGAAGTCGCAGCTGTACTTGTCCAGCGTCTCCAGCGTGGTGACGTAGGGAGCCGCGGGCACCACCTCGTCTACCCACTTGATGGCCTGCACCATCTTGTACCTCTCGTCCTGAGTGAACACCGGGGGCCCCTTGTGCTTGGAGATCTCCTCTAGAGCCACACAGAGAGCAAGGACAAGACAGCTGAGCTCTGCAGGGCTGGCCCACAGGCTCGCTGGCCTCGGGGGCCCCCTCCCAGCACCAAGCAGGGCCTGGAACCGCAGCTGTGCTCGTGGCGGGCAGCCGTCTCTCTCTGTGGGCCCTCCGCCCGTCCCGAGCGCAGAAACACCCACGTGGACACCACCCTCTCTGGCCCGGCAGAGGCGCTCGGGACGCGTCCGCTGGCGAACTGTGCGCTCCCCTCGCCCAACCAGAGTTCCAGGGCAAGTCCCGCGAGCCAGGCGCTCTAATCCCGAGGGTCCTGGGCACCAGGCTGGGGAGAGGGGGAAGTGGGCAGCAGGCCGCAAACGTCATCCCTGGGCTGCGCTGTCCAACCTGAGCTGCAGGACGGGAGGCCCGGGGTGAGCTCAGCGTGGGCCTGCAGGCAGCGTGAAGCTGCTGGGCTCTTTGGAAGGACAGCCGTGGGCCTGGCCGCACCCCGTGCAGGGCCCCAGAAGGCCGGTGAGAGGCAGCGGCCCCGGCTTACCGTCGGTGTGCACACCCACGATGAGGTAGTCGCCCATGGCCCGAGCCTGGCGCAGCTGGTTAGAGTGTCCGTAATGCACCATGTCATAGCTGTGGGAAGGACAGGGCGGTCAGCCCCTATGTGGAGGGTGGGACTGAGCAGCTGGGAGGGGGTGTGTGGGGGGGTGCCGCCTCGTTCCTCCGGGGTTCCCTTAGGAAGGCCTTTGAGAAGCTGCCACTGGGAGCTGCTCCTCAGGGTCAGGCTAAGCCTGGGCGTTCAGAGGGGAGGCGGGCACTCAGGTCCCCAGCCCACGGGTCCCCGGGCCAGATTTAACAAGCGCGACAGGGGCTGGGCTGTGCCCAGGAACAAGGCCTGCCGTGCCCCCGGGTCGGTGAGCGCATAGGACAGGGCTCCCCAGGTGTGATGTGTCTGCCCTCAGCCCCTCCTGTCCCCAAAGACAACCAGTGGGGGGCAGGCCCTTTCCTCTGGGAACGAACGTTAATTTAAGGGTGGGCTGGACTCGGCCCTGCTCTGAGGGATACGAAACAAAGTCTGACAGATGGGCAAAGACGGTTGTTAGCTTTGGAAATCCTGCTTGCGCCCCCATGGCCTCCAGAAACTCAGCGAGGCTCTGCTCTCTGGGGCCAATGACCCCACTCCCTGCCAGGTGGTTCTAGAGCCCTTATCCTCAAAGCTGGGCCTGATTAAGGAGGAACTTCTCAGCCAGAGGCCCACTTGCTCCTGTGTGTGCTGCGGAGGGCTGGCCCCACAGCAGCTCTGTTTCCTTCCAGAGCCTCACAGTCACCCCTTCTCCAGGTGACCCAGGCCACCCGGGGCGCCGAGCTGTCCCACTGCCTGACACCTGTTACTCCCAGCACGGAGTCCCCGCACACAAGCCTGTGGGGTCACGCTGTTCAGGCCCTGGGGTGAGAGAAGAGGTTAAGGTCCAAATCCAGCAGCCTGGCCGACCCTTGAGCTCACGGGACAGGCTGAGTGGGGGGTGCACAGTTCGGACTGCAGGGTGGTGCTGGGTCCGGGATGTGTCCTAGCCACTGTGGCCTGCTGGGGTAGGGGCCTGGCCAGACCGGGGCCAAGGTCAGAGTCCACCAACCCGAAACCATGCCCCCCCCCCCCGAAGGGAATTCAGGCACCGCTGCAAAGGTGTGGCAGCCCCCCCCTCCCAACACCCTTGTTCTCTCTTGAAGCACGGAGCTAGCCAGGTAGGTACTTTCTCTGATTCCGCCAAGAGAAGGTACGCGGAACCGTCCCAGGTGGCAAGCTCTCAGCAGAGGTCAGTTTTCCTCTCATCTGCCGACAGCCCCAAACTTATCTGGAAACGACTCCAGGTCTCCGCTGGCCAGAGGAGAGAACGGATGGGCACTGTGGCCCTGCCGGGAAGGGCCCAGGAGCCCAGGGGCTTCGCTGGGGGTCGCGGACACGGGCAATTCCCGCCCAGACACCCAGGAGAATCCCTCGGACCTGCGACAGGCAGGCTGGGGAGCCGGACGCTGACACCGCCGGCAAGATGCTCGGGCGCTCGGCTCCCCGGGATGAAGCGGTCCCGCCCGTCGGGACGGACACACGCGACTCGCGCCACCATCGGCCGGACTCCAGCGGCCCGGCCCGGCCCGGCCCCCGAGCAGGAGCGCCCGCGTCCCCAGGATGGCGCCGGGGCCGGGAACCGCAGGTCCGGGCCGCCACGGGCCGCTCGAGGCGCACGGCCGTCCCCGGGGCCTCGAGCACAGGCCGGTCCGCGGATGCGTCTCTGGGCGGCGGCGCAGCGGGACCCGCGGCCCCCGGGCCCGGCCATCCCCGCCCCCGGCCCGCCCCCGGCCCGCCCGCCGCCGCCGCCGCGCTCACCAGCCGTCGCACCACACTCGCACGGCGCGCCTGCCCTCCGGACCCGGCGGCCCTGCACCGCCCGCCGCCCCATGCCCGTTCCGGATCATGGCCCCGCAGCGGCGGCGCGGCCCGGCCGGCTCCGCGAGTCCCAGCGGCCGCCGCCCGCGGGCCCGAGCACGCCCCGCCCCGCCCCGCCCCGTCCGACGCACGCGCCGTCACGCGGGCCTCGCCCGCCGCGCGCGGCCAATGGCGAGGCCCGCCCCGCCCCCCGCGCGCCGCCAATGGCGTGAGACGCCAGGGCCTAGCCCCGCCCCGCCCCGTCTGGCGGCCTCCCGCCTGCCCCGGAGACCCCGCCCTCCGGCGCGAGGGGCCAATAGCGCGCACCGAGCCGAGAGGGCGGGGCAGGACCACGTGGGAGGTCCCCTCCCGCGCCCCCCGCCCCAGCCTCCCGGAGCCTAAACTGGGCGCCCGCTCCCGCGCCCACAGGGCAGTCATTCGAGGACACGCGCGAGCAGTGCAGAGATGTTTAATAACAATAAAAAGGCCTGCTGAGAGCCCAGGCTCAAAACCACCCCTCTGCCGCAAACCCAGTTCACAAGAAGGTTGCTATAAAGTCACCAGGTTTAGTAAGAAGCAGTAGAAATAGGGTTGAGGCCCCTGAGACTAGCCCGGTGCACGACGTAAGGCAGCCGCGTGCTCCCTCCCGGCCGGCCAGTTGTGAAATAACCCGAGTTCCGTTCCCCAAGAGAGGCATGGCCGCCACCTCCCTAAGAAGAGGCTGGACAGGCGAGGTGTCCTCCGAAGGCCCACGCCCCAGGCGGCCACAGCAGTGCGAGGGGGCTCCCGCCGGGACGCAGGGCTGAGCAGCAGCCCCGGGGAAGAGGCTCCCGGGACCCCCAGCAGTCCTGGCCTTGCCCCTGAATTCGAGTTCTGTCATCTGCAAAGTGCCAATCGCTCTTGTCCAGCATCAGGTTACGTTACTTTCTTCCTTTTTGTGCGTTTAGCGCAGCCCCTGCCAAACCAGCCGCCTAGGACAGGGGCTGAGCTAAGGGGCGCACCCCGGTCTCCAGGCGGAGGCTCCTCTCGGCTCCGGCACAGCGACTTCCGAGTGTGGCTACCTTCTTCACCCGCACGCAGAGGAGTCGCCAGGGAGAAGATGGGGTCCTGCCACCTACCGAGAAGGGAAAGCTAGGTCAGGCAAGCCTGCGAGCCTCCGTCACAACCTGCCCCAGGGCGGGAAAGCTGACTGAGGAGGTCGTCCTGCTTCCCTTCCCCTTGTCTTAACTGGGGCCAGGCTTTGCTTGGTGGCAGCTCCACAGTTCCGGGGCTACGGAACGACTTAAGCTCCCCAAGTAACTCAGAGGTCAGCACTTACACTAGCTGAGCCTCTGCGGAACTCAGGGTTCTTGCCAGCGACCAGGCAGGCCGTGCGCACTGGGGCGGGGCAGGAGCAGCCCCAAGAGGGATGAATCACTAGCAGCTCTGGGTCCCACCTTTCACTTGTATGGCCAGGGGCGGGCGGACCAGACCCTCTCCCTCTTCCCAGACTGCAGGACGTGACTGGGGGGGAAAGGCCAGCTGACTAGGGAGGTGTGGCCTATAGATTACACCATGAAGAGATCATGTGTCTGACTGAGATGTAGAACCACATATTATAAACTTAAGATACAGATAAGCACTGATAAAGAAAATGAGCTAAGTTAATGTAAAAAAAAAAAAAATACAGTACACAATAGGCCCACATTACAGAACACCACAAACATAACATACAAGAATTGCCAGGCCCAGAAGGTGAAGGGATCCTTAATTCTTGAACCCTTTGATTAAAAGAAGTTACTGATTTCCCCTATAAGACCCTGAAAATTCACAGAGAAAGAAAGTGTAAACTTTTTACTCAATACATACACCACGTCTAAATTATCACAAATTCTGTATTAAGGTACAGTTTAAGCTTCCCCAAAGTATGCCAGCTCCCCAAACCGAGTGCACCTAGACTCTGTGTGACTGGCGTTGCCGAGACCACGTCCCTTCGAGGCACCTTCCCATCCAGGCTGTCTGCGGCAGGAGGGGGGGGCTCTCCGGCACACGCTGGCACACTCCCTGTCCCCGCGGGGGTCACACCGGCCAGGGCACCTGGGCCACTCCCTGCAGAAGCCGCCAGGCTGCAATCACACCTCAGACACCACTTGCAACAACTCCGAGCATTCTCCGTGCTCAGTCCACGAGAAAAGACAGACACGGCCCATCCACACAGGGGCAGGAAAGGGGGGATGCCCCTGTGCCCCTCTCACCTGCTATAGAGGGGGATCTCCAGGCCCAGCTCATCCATGAGGAGCTGCATGACGTCATCGCACTTCCCGTGAAGCTTCAGAGCCGCCCAGTCATCCTTCGGGGTCCACTGGGGACAGGGGAAGGTGCGTGAGGACACCTCGCTGCCTCCCGGTGGCCCTTTCTCAGCTAGACCCCTCTGGCCCATGAGTTCAGGACATGAACGTCCCAGGAACTCTCTGGTTCTCCTCCTCGAAGGTCCAGGTCTAAGGAGGAGCCTCTCAGTGTGCGGCTCACCTGCAGGTTCACGATGTACAGTTTGGGCCGCCGGCTGGGGGGCTTGGTCATGCACCAGAGGCAAGGGTACTTCTTCAGGACCTGCGGGGCCGGACGGGCAGACAGAAAGGCCACGCGCCCAATAGGGGACGAAGCTCAAGGACGCCAGGCTCGAACACTGACCCGGCAAAGGTGCCGGCAGGCTCGCCCCCTCCCCTGCCAGCCCGGTGCTCTTCACGTACCTTTAAGCTGGAGCCTAAACACAGGATTGTGTCTGCTCTGCTGGCCGCCTGAGTGGCTGCGTCCCAGTTCAGAGGCTGCCCCAGCGTCCCCCTCTCCCCGAAGTGCACGATGGTGTCCCGGAGCTGGGCCCCACACTTGTGACAGGCCCGGCCCGTCTGGTGCCGGCGCAGGGCGGTGCGCTCGGTCACGTCGAATACTCTCACGTACTCCCGGTTGGGCGTGCAGGCCGTGCACACCTGAGGAGGAGACGCCGCCGTGAGCAGGGGCCGCCGGCCGGCGCAGGCCCCCGAACCCCAGCGGGACCGCTCACTTCGATGTACATGTTCCCGTGCAGCTCCGAGATGGCCGTGCGGGGCAGCCCGCTCCGCAGGTGGAGCCCGTCGCAGTTCTGAGACACCACGTGCTGCACCTGCCAGGGCGAGTCACCAGGGGGGCTGTGGGGGGAGGCTGTGGGGGGGAACTGTGGGGGGGGCTGTGACGCACTGTGTCCAGCAGCGACACCATCCTTAACCCTGCCCCGAGCCCCCGAACCGGGGGTGACTCCAACCCTGCATGAAGCGTCAGAGGCAAAACCAGAGGGGCAGGCCGGCCCCAGCACGACCCTGGAGGGCCCTCCGTGGGAAGGGCCCCCGGCTGCCCGCAACAGCCCGGAAGCTGGTGGCGAGCCAGGAGCGACGGTGTCTGCTCTCAGCGGGGAAGGGCCCAGACTGACGGGTCTCCTGGCTCATTATGTTTCAAGTCCCTGAAGGCCCAGGAGGAGGGACCCTTCCCCACTTGGCTGAACGTGCTCAGCAGAGATCTGCAAGGTTTCTCACGAGCTTCCCCTTTATCTAGGTGGCTTCTGAGCTCTGTGGGGACAATGTGATAGAACCACAGGGGGGGAAGAAGCCCCCGCAGCTCCGGGCCTGAGGCAGACCCTATACATGATTCTCAAGCAGCACTCAAGCTAGGGGTCTAAAACACTCGGGGGGCACTCATCCCACAGGTCCGATGGCCGACAGAGGCATGGTGCAGTGTGGCCACTCGGGCACAGAGCTGGCCGTCCAGGTTCCACGCTAGCCCCCCTCAGGTTCTTACCAGCTTCTGCTCGTGTAAGCGGGCGAGGCTCATGTGGGTGAGGGTCGGCTCAGCCTCACTCAGGTCGGCAGCACTGCCGGGGGGAAGGGAAGCACGGGTGTGGGGGGCTGCGAGGCCAGGCCCGCGCTGCCTCTGCTCGACTGGGTGTGAAGGCTGCCCCTGGCTGCTTACCTAACGCTTCTCCCTTTCTGAAGCAGAGTCCACACTCCATTAGGGCCCCGGTAATCTGGGATCGAGGCTGCCTGCACGTTCAGAAAGAAAATAAACCTGGTGACAGTGCGTCACTGTAGGAACTGGCAAGATTTCTGAGAGTGAAAAGCAAACGTTTCTCTTGACATGTTCCAGGCTTCTCCGTGCACTAGCCTCAATTCATTCCAACGGCTCAGCACTTCCTAGCGCAACCTGCCTGAACCCAGACGGAGTGGGCTCCTTCCCTCTGCCTGGACCCCCGCCCCCACACGCTCTAGCTCATCCCTTCAGGTCCCAAGGAGTCCTGCCGCCTCTGGGAACATCTCTTGGAGTACAACCTGGGCTCTGCAGCCACGCCTATCCTCCAAACCAAGAGAGAGAACTGGTCAGGCTCATGTGTGGGTCCCCAGGGCCTAGCCAGTGCTCAGGGAAGGCTTAGCACATGGGAAAACCCTAGGTAGGAGCACTCACCCGTCCTGGTTCTTCCATCCCGACAGTGGGTCCTGCCCTACCCTCACGAAGACAGCCATCTCTCCAGATTCGATAGACGCCACTGAATTTCTCTAGTTCTCAACCCAGCGAAACAAAGTCACCACGAGACAAAACAGAAGGTGTGCTGCAATCAAGCAGCCTCGGCATCCCCAGGCTGAGTGACTGGTCTTCTGGGAAGCCCCATCTCCTCCCTGCAGCTTACGCTTGGAAAATGCCCACCCTCAACAGCGTGGTTCCGAGCCACTCTCAAGAGAAACGTCGGTGACACTCTAATGACAGAGCAAGACTCCCGCAGATGACGGGAACACACATGTGACTGCAGGACGGAGACGCCACCACCAGGGCCCCAGGGTCTGCAAGTCAGGGCAGTCAGGGCCCTTCCCCGACCTCACTGCTGGACCTCTGAGCTCATCCCTGTTTGGAGGGTCTCACTCTCACCCTTGCCTGTGAAACCTTACTCAGCTTTCGAGGCCTGCCCTCAGCGCTTTCTCGCACACAAATGCAAGCGGATGCATTCCAGCTCCGAGGCGGCGGGGGTGCATTTCCACCCCAGCAGCCCAGCCCAGCCAGCTTTACCTTTGTCATCTGCTTACCTGCCATATTGTCATCACACACGGGCTTCCTGAGGACAGAAGCCCTCAGTGTTCACCTCTGCTGGGCACATGGGCCGCACTCAACACACACCCACTAGGTAGACAAATGACACTCGCCAAGGCAACCACATTCCATGGCCCAACAGAGCCTCGCGATACAACATGCCCAAACCCAACGTATTTCTCCCTTCACCTGGTGTACTTTCTTACTGCCTTGCTTTCTACTTATTTTCTTTCAACATTTAGAAAACACAAACAATGGGAATCAAGAGACAGTTCTAGACTCAGCTCTGCCCACATAACCTTGGATTAGTGACGAACCACCTTGACTTTAGCTTTTTTTAAATTAAAGATTTTATTTATTTATTTGACAGAGGGAGCACACAAGTGGGGGGGGGCAGGCAAAGGGAGAAGAAGGCTCCCTGCTGAGCAGGGAGCCAGACGCAGGGCTCAGCCTCAGGACCCCAGGATCATGACCTGAGCTGAAGGCAGAGGCTTCACCGAGGGAGCCACCCAGGCGCCCACCACCTTGACTTTAAATGAGCAAGTGCTGGCAAACACTGAGTTATTATGTCCTGTTTTATTCCTCTTCCTTTCTTGCATCTAAGTAAGGGTCACGAAAACTGCAAACATTTAAAAAGGATTATCTCGGGGCGCCTGGGTGGCTCAGTGGATTAAAGCCTCTGCCTTCGGCTCAGGTCATGATCCCAGGGTCCTGGGATCGAGTCCCGCATTGGGCTCCTTGCTCGGTGGGGAGCCTGCTTCCTCCTCTCTCTCTGCCTCTGCCTGCCACTCTGCCTGCTTGTGCTTTCTCTGTCTCTCTCTCTGACAAATAAATAAAATCTTTAAAAACAAACAAACAAACAAACAAATAAATAAATAAAAAGGATTCTCTCTCCACTGCAGTTTCAAGTGGAATCATTTCGAGTTTCTCTAAGCACCCGGAGCACCTGGGCGGCCTGGTCAGTTAAGCCTCAGACTCTGGGTTTCCACTGAGGTCCTGACCTCAGGATGGTGGGATCGAGCCCTACGGGGCTTGGGGCTCCGCGCTCGACGGGCAGTGGGTTTGAGATTCTCTCCCCTTCTCCCCTGTGCTGTGCGCTTGCACTCTTTCTCTGTCAGATACATCAGTCGAAAAAAGAAAGACAAGAAAGAGGAAGGAAGGAAAGAAAAGAAAGAAAACCTTTGGGGGGCGCCTGGTGGGGCCAGTCGGAAGAGCGTGAGACTCTAGCTCTCAGGGTGGTGAGGTCCAGCCCATACTGGCTAGAGAGATGACTTTAAAAAATAAATAACCTGGGGCGCCTGGGGGGCTCAGTGGGTTAAAGCCTCTGCCTTCGGCTCAGGTCATGATCTCAGGGTCCTGGGATCGAGCCCCGCGTCGGGCTCTTTGCTTCCCCCTCCCCCTGCTTGTGCACTCTCTCTCGCTGTGTCTCTCTCTGTCAAATAAATAAATAAAGTCTTTAACTAACTAACCCGAAGAAAGCACATCAGGGCTGTTTGCAAGGCGAGCTTTTCGCGAGTCAGTACCGACACTCGGAGAACTCGGCCCGGTTCCGGGGTGAGTCACCCAGAAGGGGGCGCCCCACACCCGCGCCCGGCCGCCTTACCGTGCTGATCCCCGCGCCGGTGTAGACCACCAGGTACTTGGCGTTCCGGACGGCGCCGGCCAGCTCCCGGACCTTCCTCCGCAGCTCCTCCGGGTCGTCGCACACCTGCCGGGACGCCGAGGCCGGTCGTAAGCCCCGCCCCGCCCCCGCCCGGCTGGCCGCGGCCCGAGCGCCCCACCGACCGAGCCCCGGGCGCGCCGCGGGACTCGCCTCCTCCTGCCGTCGCTTCAGGCCCTCGCGCCGCCTGCTCCGGCCCTGCAGCTCTGTCACCAGGTCCTCGCTCTCGGCCAGGAGCCGGCCCTCCTCGGCGCTGCGCTCAGCCGCCGCCTTCCTCAGGATGCGCGACACCTGCGGGCGCGGGGCGGGCGGTGAGGGCGGCGCGGGGCGGGGGCGCGGCGCGGGGCGGGCGGCGGCGTACCTGGCGGAGGCGCTCCCGCTGCTGCTCCTCCCGCAGCCTCCGGACCCGCTCCGCCGCCTTGCGCTCCGAGCGGCTGGGACCCCCGGCTGCCATCGCTCCCGGGAGACCCGCGCTTCCGCTTCCGCCTCCCGGCAGGCCGCGCACCGGCGCATGCGCGCGAGGCCCGTCCCGCCCTTCCGGCCCCGCCTGCGCAGCGCGCAAAGGAAGCACCTGACAGTCTCTTTAAAAGGTGTTTATTGATCATATACAAAATAAAGAAAACCTTATATATCACAAACATACACTATGTACAGCAATAAATACCCGGGGTCCGGCCCAGTGCCGCCCCCCCTGGACAATAATTTAGCAATAAATACTGCACAGGGCAGGGTGGGCACTGAGGCCGAGGCCCGGCCCAGGGAGGCCCCTCCTCACCTGGATCTTCAACGCCCTCCGCCAGCCCTGGCAGGTCCCAGGGAACCCCCACCTTCCCCTGGCTTCAGCCCGAGGCAGGACAGGCAGGGTCTGACCAACTCTTGGACCCAGCCTCTCAGCGCCGGGAGAGCACCAGAGTGGGACACACGGGGCGGCCCTTGTCCTGGTGCCCTGATGCCAGGAGAAGGCGTCCTGTGCCCGCTGCCGTGTGGTTAAAGGCTTCAGGGAGTAGCAAACTGAGGGGGTGGGGACAAGGGAGGGGCTGGGACACAAGGTTGCCGGAGGGACTGTCCCCTCGCAGTTCCCCGGGGGGCACACTCTCCGACACTCCAGCTCAGGATCACGAGACAACCTCAGGCAAGGCTGCTGCTCCAGCGTGGGGTGGGATCGCGGGCACCGGCCCAAAGGTAACCGCACCCGCTCAAAACACACAGGCCTGAAGCAGGACCGGCCATCCCCCTGCCTCCGCGTGTCCTCCAGTTCTCCCCACCTGCTCCAAAACTACACAGCCAACAGGAAGGCAATAACGCGCCAAAAGGAATTATTCAGTGGCTTCTGGGGGGAAAAAAATCGTTACTGTGTTGGTTCCTTTCACCAAACCACAGCCTAAAAAAGTAACTTACAAGATCCCCCAGCGGAAACGGTGCTGCAGGCTGTGGCTTGGGCTTCCCAGCTGTGGACAGGAGCGTTAGCCAACGGGCCACCTCAGAGAGGGAGGCAACAGGGAGAGCAGGGGGCCTGACCACCTGTCCCGAAGCAGGCTGCAGCAGATCAGAGCCGTGGGCTCAGGCACCAACCGCAGGGGCTGCTGCTGCCGGCCAGAGCTGCATGCTCAGACCGGGAGCATGGGCCACGAGCAGAAGGGCCTCCGGGGGAGACCCGGCATCCGGCAGAAACCCGCACACCTCATGGCTGAGCAGCCGTGTCTTCTCACCTGTGCAGACAGCAGTGCCACCCAGAGAAGCAGCCAGGCCGTGGGGGAGGGCTCCCCCAGGGTCATACTCAGGGCAGGAGCTGACCTGTTCCCGACAGGGCTGTCCTCTGAAATCTGAGTGTCCGTGTTGGGAGAAGGGAGGAGCGAGGGCAAGGTGGGAAGGAAGGTGCACATCATGGTTTACTTAGCGGACAAGTTTGGGAGTCTTGTCTTCGGCCAAAGCCCTCGATTCGCTGTGTCAGAAAAGTCGAGGAAAAAAAGAACACAACACCATCACGGCGGGAAAACTGAATTAACGAGAATCAGAAAGACACCAAACCAGCCACGTGTGGACACAGGCTCTACTCTACTGTCAAGAAACCAAGGTGAAGGGGAAAGGGGCAGAGTGCAGAGCGGCCCCACCGGGCCAGCTTGACGGGAACGGGACGTTCCCCCAGACCCAAGGAACAGTCGCTTCAAATCCAAAAACCGTGAAAGGAAGCACGGCCTCGCTTGCTCCAGAAGCTTCATCTATCACCTAAACCAGACCTGCACTTTCTCTTCTGCCTGTGCCCGCCCTCCAACTCGCCTCTCACCTTCCAAACCCGCCTCCTTCCTCTGCTCTCCGGGTCTCCAGCCTGGCAGATGGCCGGCCACCTCCCAGCCAGCGCCAACGTGGGGACCGTAAGTGGACATGGAGGGCACGGGCTTCTCCCCCTCTTCGGGGATTCTAACGATGCGATTCCAACTCACTGCTGCTACAACCAACATCGACAACTTTCGTCTAGACCCTAGGTAGACAGAGCCACACGTCAGGGAGGGCCAAGAAGCCAGTAAGTATTGAGCGTCAACAGTCAAACTCTCCCCCGCAGGCCGGCCCGGCCCGAGCAGGAAGGACGGGGCCTCCAGGGCCACGAGAAGCCCCTTGACAAGACAGCACGTCCCCACTCCGAGTCCACGGGCACCCTAGGTCAGACTCGGGGACGAAAACCCCGCCACCCACAAAGTTACACCCTGCCAGGCCGCAGGGAGCTTCTTTTCACCAGCCCACACGTCTGTGCTTTATAGGACTCCGGGGCCCCCAGAGAGGCCGAGGCCCATGTGGCCAGAGACAGGGCAGGGCCAGCACCGCAGGCAGCTCCCATCCCGTGCCCAGGAGGGGCTTCCGGAGCCTGGTCGGGAAGACTAGCCGCCTCTGCAGAGGGGCCTGGGGAGGCGGGCTTAGCCCCGGAGACCAGCACGTCCCTGGAAGACAAGGATCCCAAAGGAGGTGAAAGGAGGCTCAAGGCCAAGAGCTGGAGCATGGTCACCCGCAGACTACAGCCCGTGTCTGGCACCGCTGGAGAGCCCCCTGCCCTGGCCCTCGGGCAGGGAGAGGAGGCCACCCCAGACGAGCCCCCAAACCACCTGGCTTCGCCTGGGAAGCATTCCTTCACGGCGTGGAAGCACTGCTGGGCTAGGTGGGCAGCAGGACTGGAAACTCCCATGTGGGCCCTGGGGTTCCCCTGACTAGGCCCACAGGAAGCCTACAGGAACGAAGCTGAGGTCAGCGGCCAGACCCCACGCGTGCTGACTGGAGGCCAAAAGGAAGACACCTGGGGGTACCTGGTGATTCCGTGGTCCCTGCAAACCCGCCAGCCCCCGCCAGCGGCGGTGGGCATGGAAGCGGGGGAGGGGGCGCTCTGGGACGGCCCCTCGTTTCACCTATCCTGCCACTGGGTCAGCCCAAGCCTTACACAGACGTGCGAAGCCGAGGCTGTGCAGGGTGAGAGCGGCAGAGCCCCGTGTCTGGTCCCCAGGGGTCCCAGGTCAGGCACCAAGGCAGAAGGGGCTGGGCTGGTGGGCAGGTCCCCAAGGCTGCCGAGCAGGAGCTGCCCAGCACCCCCGTCCAGGCCCAGCAAGCCAGCAGAAGCAAGAACACAACCAAATCCAAAAAACAAACACAGGATTAACAGACACATGAAGCGACACCCACAGGTCAAAGGTCACCAGAAGCACCAGCACGTGACGCGGCACAAGACCTCACCAGGCACAGACGACACCACGGCACCGGCAAGAGACGGAAGCAGGAAGGGCAAAGGAGTAAGTCACTTTCGGTACAATTGCAAAAGAGATAGCAAAGAGGATGCCAGGACGCGCCTTGTGGTCGCTCACGGCTTGGCTTTTTTTTTTTTTTTTTTGTCTTTTTTAAAACTAAGTTTTATAAATAACGTCTGATAACTCTGTGTATATAAAAACTAAACTCCAACAGCCACAAAGACTTGTCCATAAGTTTACAAGAAAGGGATTTTTTTTTTGTTTGCTTTTTTCTTTTGTTAAACTAGCAAAGTTTCTATTATGCTTTCCTTCCTTGTCCAATATACGGTCAAACGTTCTTGCTTGCTTTTTTTTTTTTAAAAAGACAGTTTTATAAATACTCTGCAGCTCTCTTTTCTTTAGCTTTTAAACATATAATTTAATAACTTCGTAAAAGGAACTCCTCTCTTTTAAATAAAGGGCTATGTAACCGCACAAATAGGTCATGTAAACAGTGGCACGGGACCCATCGCAGGACGCTGGACACACCCTTCACGTACGCTCACAACCAGTGATTTGGTCTTGTTCAGTGCACGGCGTCAGGCTCGAGCGCCCCGGCCCCTGGCGCAAAGCCCCGGCATGCGCCCCCCCCAGCGCCTGGAGCGCCCAGGCTGGTGGCCCGCCCATCCAGGGCCCTCGGGGACACACTACTCTGAGGAGCAGAGCCCATCTGTGCCTGTGGGCTGCACTGAGAGTGAATCACAGCCCCCGGCCAGCCCGCAGCTGTCAGGGCCCGTGGGCCACCCAGGAGCGGACCTCCTGCCCTGGGGCCCTCCCTGCTCTAACACGCGAGCCCCAGTTCGCTCATTCGGGCTTTCTCTGCTCCCACAGGGCGGACTCTGGACGCCAAGCCTGCACGGCCTCGGTACAAAGGGGACTGGGGCAACCCCACGTCACCGCCGAACTGACCAATCCCAACGTACAAAACACACGATGACAACGACGAGATCAAAGGGGCTCAGCCCGGCGCCCCTGGGGTGCGGGTTGTGCTTTGCAGGGAAGGGAGGAGGCAGGAAAGGAAGAAGAGGAGAGGAGAAAGAAGGGGACAGGGCTGCCGAACTCGCCATGCGCCTAATGGCCCCTTGCAGACCCGCCCGGGCAAGCGCGCGTCCCTACGACCGGGCATCCGTCTTGGACTTTACTATCGTGATGACGCTGGTGGCGGCCACCTTGCCAGGGACGAGGGGCCCCAAGCCAGCAGCGAGGGGGCCCCGGGCCGGCGCCACGGGGCTGCGGGCCACAGTCCTGGCAAAGTTCTGCAGGGCCTCGTACTTGGAGCGCAGCGCGTCGAGCTCCAGCTTCATGCTCGCGTTCTCCGAGGCCAGCTTCTCCACCTCCTGCTGCAGCTCCGCCTTCTGCTTCTCCAGCTCCTCCTTCTGCGTCACCCGCTTCACGCGGCAGCTGGCGGCGTAGCCACGGTTCTTGAGCGTGCGCCGCCGCTGCTTCAGCTGGATGATCTCCTCCTTGGACAGGCCCCGCAGGTGCTGGTTCAGCTCCCGCACCGACATGGTCACCAGCTCCTCATCCGTCAGGCTGGTGCCATTCTCGCCCGGCTCCCGCTTCACCTGCGGGCGGGACGGTGCGTGAGGCCGGCGCTCCCCGGGGACTGCCCGCCTCGGCGCCACCCCGTTCCCGACGCCGCCCACTGTCCGCTCACCTTCAAGGCCTTGCTTCCTTTATTGGGGGTCGTCATAACCCGGGGGCACGGCAAGCAGGCACTCTGCGAGACAGGGAGCGGAGGTCAGGACCTGGGAGACCACTCCCCTCTCCCTCTCCAGGCCTCACGGAGCCTGGGGAAGGGGCGCAGCCCCCAGCCTCGCCTCCCACCTCACCATTCCCAGCCCCGGCAGGAGGGCCACCTGCCACCCTTTGGCTAGGCTGCTCCCTGGCCACCTTGTCCCTAGGGAACCCAGTGGGTCTGATGGGGGGAGGGGGACGGAAGGCCTGTCAGAAAGGCAGAGACCAGAAAAGGGCCTTGGGAAGAGATGAGAGGGATGCAGGAAGGGCCAGCCTAGAAGGAAGCCGGGAGCTTTAAAAATAACCCGGTGCGCGCCCCAGAGCGCGGCTGTTCCTGGCCAGTCACGCTGACTCAGCACACCGCTCCCGCTCCCGCTCCTGCTCCCTCACCAGCCCGGCCTGGCACTCCCCGAGGCTGCCAGCCAACACAGCCTCAGGGGACCCGCGGCGAAGCAGAGCACGGCTCGGGCCACAGCGGCCGGCCTGGCCGACAGCAGGTGAGGGCTGCGGCCAGTGCCCCTGCACCTGTGTACTCCGGGCCCCTACCTCCTAGCGCCACCTCCCCTTAGCGGGCCCTGTCCCTGCGAAGGCTTAGGGGCCGGTGGGGACTCGGGCCAAGAGGAGGATCCAGGACAGTGCTGATTCTCCCATAGGCTTTTCAGTCTGAAGAGCTCAACTGTTTCCAGCATTGGTGGGAGCCCCCCCAGGTGGTGGACACCCCAGCAGAGGCCGGGCTCAGCCACCTCAGCTGCTGGTGGAGCAACCTTCCTGTGGCTTTGGATTGCGGCATCTGGTGCCCCTGCCCCACCCCAGCCACGCTGTTTCCCAAGAGGGAGCCCAGGGGGGCCTCCTCAGCCCCCCACCGGGGCTCGCTGCCTACCGCGCAGGGAACAACACAAGGGCTTGGGGGAAGGGTGGACCAAAGCGCCCCCTCGCACCCCCTCAGTTGCCCTTCCCATGCCCGGCCCTCACTCTACTTCCTCGAGCCCTGCCAAGGACGTTTCTGTGCCCCTAACCCTGCAAGTCGGCTCAGCCTGCCCCCCAAAGCCTCAGGCAAGGACACTCTCTCCGCCCCCTGCGTTCCAGGTCAGGCCGGAGGGAAAGCCAGACCCCGGCCTCCCTGCTGCAGGAGATCATGAGCATGGCACGCAATTCTGGGCTGGGGGCCTTGTGACCCTCGCTGGGGAGATAAAGCACAGCTTAGGGAGGTGGAGCCGCCCCTTCTCCCCGCCTTGCCCCAGGAGGGGCCTGACCCAGGGCTCTCAGGCTGGGCCCGAGGCTGGAGCCCCACGGATGCTGCAGAGCACCAGAAGGAGAAGACAACAGCTGGAGGTCAGAAGGTCCTCGGGGCCCCAAACCCACCCTGGGGGCCAGGATCTCATGGCCGAGCTGCGGGGGCTCCCCCAGCCTCGAGTCTGAGTTGGGGTGCAGGGCCGCTCCCCGGGGTCCTTCCATTGTCAGCCCAAAGGAAAAGCCCTGGCACCAGCCTTTCCCACCAGCCAGCCTCCCTCCGCCCCCGAATGCTGAGCACAACGGTGACTTCCTGAAGAGATCACACAGAAAAGTGCCGAGCGCGGCGGCTGGGAGCTGAAAAGTGCCTCCTCGACAGATTTCACCCTCTGCAGAAGGCCTGAACTCAGCACAAGTGCAGCACTCGCCTCCTAATCAAAGGTGTAGCGTGCGCGTGCCCGCCATGGGGGAGGGGCAGGGCTCAGCAAAGCCAGGGCTCTGGCCTCCGCCCACCGGGGGACACACACAGATCTGACGGTGACAAGGGAGGGACTGCTCCCTCTGCTCCCTCCAAGACAGCTCAGGGCACCTCGGGAAGCCAGAAGGAGGGTATTCAGGAGGCTGGATTAAGGAAGGGCTTCCTCTTCTCCCCGTCCCAAAGACGGGTCCAGGCCTGGGGCCCGGGGACCCTTCCCCGCTCAGCTTCCCCAGAGGCTCAGCCACGCTTGTAGAGAAGGCACGGGCAGTCCCGGGGGCTACCCACTTAGGCGGAGAGCCAGCTGGGAAGGGAAAATTGGTTTCGACAGCTCCATCCCCTGTACCTGGGCCCAGACTCTAGATGTGGACGCTTGGCAAGAAGCAAGCCTGCCAGCCCCTGCTCCTCCCCCGGCCTGCAAAATCCGGTGGCCAAACCTCCCCAACAGCAAGGCCCCACCCCAGCCTGGCCTTCCCACCACCGCGCCCTTCAGAACCACCTCCTCCAAAAGCCCTCTGCCACTGCAAGCCATTCTGAAAAAAAGTTGAAAACTTAATTTCCACCCAAGAATAAATGCGAAGACTTAAAGTCCCTGCCTCAGGAATGTGCCCCCTCCTAAGGTATAAAATTTGACCCAAAGATCAGCTGAAGTGCTCCACATCTGGCACATATCAGCCCAGGGCTGTGGGCTGGGCTGTGTGTGTACGTGTAAGCACGTGCACACGCGCGTGCGTGTGTGTGTGTGCGCTGGGGGGAAGGGGCATCCCCGAAGACCAACCACAAGGCCAGCCCGACCCAGCCACGAACCCCTAGGCAAGCGTGGCCGTGAGACGAACACGCCGACTCCTGGAGGCCAGGAACACCCCCACATTCAGGAAAGGTAGCTCAGGCCACACCGCCCTCAGGCTGTCACCCTTAAGGGGCCCGACACCCACCAGGGAGGGCCACAACCTTTGCTAACACCCACGGAGCACGCAGTCCCAACCTCCAGGGGGACAACTGCACGGCGATTGGGGACTGCCCCCTTCCGCTCCGTGCCTTCCACACCAGCCCACCGGCAGTGCCCCAAAGGCCACCGCCACTGCCGGTGGCTTTGCCCCACACCAGGGGCCAGGCAGCGACAGGGGCAGGGACTGCTCACCGGGCACCTCACTCCCCAGATGTCGAAGTCCCGCTGCTTCGTCTCATTGGCAGTTTCCTGGTAGGGCTGCACCTGCTTCCCCCGCCCCGTCCACCTTGCTCCAGACCGGAGCACCGGCAGCCCCAGTCCCCCACCCTGTCTCCCACCGACTCCTGCTCTGGTGGCGGGGTGAACCTCTCTCTTGCCCGCCCAGGGGCTGCCCAGCCTAGCCAACCAGACCAGTCGCAGGAAAGCCTGCTTCCCAGCCTGGCAAGCACTGCCCCCCTAAGCTCCTCCCCTCCTCTCACTCAGAGAACTATTTCCCAGTTTGGGGAACTGTCCCAGACGCTGGTCAGGGACCGGCTGCCTGAGAAGAGCGCACCATGGAGGGATGGACAGGCCAGCGGCTTCACATTCCGCCGGGAAAGAGCACCTGCACCAAGGGCCCTTCACCTTTTCCTCACTCACCCTGCCTTCAACTCACATACCAGCCCTGACTTGAACCGATGCCCCCAGCCCCTGGGCCTGGCCCCTTCCCCAGTTTCCCTCCTACTCTGTCGGCCTTTCAGACCCCGGGCCCCAGCTCAAATCCGCCCCCCACCCCCAGACATCAGAATGAGCATCGAGTGACCTCATGCTGATGACTCAGCAAGTCTCCCTCTGGGCTCTGGCACGCGTGTGACGGAGCGAAGCCGGCGCGAGCAGGGTCTTCCCGGCCCCGCCACGTGCCGCCCCCGCACCCCCGGGCCCGCCGAGGACCCCTGCGCGCGGGGAGGGGGACACAGACACCTGATGAATCAGCAGCTAGAACCGGGCCCCCCCAGGCTCTTCCGCGGAGCCCTAGGCGCCCCGCTCGACCCCACCCTTTCCTCCCGCCACCGCGGCCGCCCCTCCCACCAGGATGCCCGGGGCTCCGCCGAGCGAGCCCCGCGTCCGCCCCGCCCCGCTCTCCTCCGTCCCCCGCGACCCACCCCCAGCACCCCCGGCGCAAGGGCCAGGAGCTGCTGCTGACCCGCGGGGAAACCGAGGCACGGGCCGCCAGGAGGGCGCGGGGCAAACCCGAAGCCGGGAGCCCGCGCCCCGCACCGCCCCCGGCCCGCCAGCTGGAGCCGCGGCCCCGCCCGGCCCCACGTCCCGGAGCCCCCCGGCCGCCCGCCCGCCGCCCGGCCGGCCGCCGCACTCACCCACCACACTGCGGGCCCGGGCGGGCCGAGGCCGGGGCGGGCGGGCGGGCGCTCCGAGGCGGCGCGGGGGGCTCCGGGCCCGGGGTGGGGGCTCGCCGCCTGCGCGGGCCGGGCCGAGCGCGCTGGGAAGGCCGGGCCGGACCAGGCTCGGGATCCGCCGCCGCCGCCGCCGCCGCCGCTCCACAGACGTCACATGATGTTTGGTCACGTGGGCTCCATTCATGAAGCGGCGACGCGGCCGGCCGGGGCTTAAAGGGGAAGCAGCGGCGGCGGCGGCGGCGGCGGCCGCGACGGGTGCGTCCGCACTGCGCCTGCGCGCCCCGAGCCGTCGGCGGGACCCCGCGCCCGGCCGCTACCGGGTCCGGCGGCACCGGCCCGGGGGCGCGCTCCGCGGCAGGCCACGCTCCGGGCCGTGAGGCGGGGGGCTCCGGGGGCTCGTCTCCCGCTTCCCTGACCCGCGGGACCGGTGCGGCCCTGAGGTTCCCCGTGCATCGCGGAGAGGGTCCCTGAGGCTGCACGGCGGGCACTGCGCGCGGTCCCCGGCGTCGTTGCCGAGCCCACCTCGGCCCTGCCAGGCAGCGCGGGCCGGGTTCACAGAGCACCCGACAGCCTCGTCCAGCATTCAAAGTGAGGTCTGGCCAAGGCCACCTCCGAGGTCCTGCGAGGGCTGTGGGGTGTCCTCACCCAGCGCCCCCAGACCTCACGTTAGTGACGAGCCGGGGGGGGCAGCTCAGGGGACTGCATTGTAAACATCCGTCGAACAGTTGGGGTACCCACGGCACCTGTGTGGGACTCCATGCCCTTGAGCCCAGTCTGCTCCTGCCCCTTCTGTGAGGACTTCTCGCTGCTAATCAAAATTCCCAGAGAAAGAGGCAACCGATGGGAAGAAAGGACCCCAGAGGGATCCCATTTCTGCTCCAAGTCCTGAAGCAGGTGTAGGGCCAGGAAGGGTGACTCTGCTGCCGGGCGGTCGGTGGGACTCAGGTGGGCTGGGAGAGGGAGCAGGGAGGGACAGTAGGCCGCCACTCGCTCTTGTAGGAATTCAGCGTCCCTGCCTGATGAAGGCCATCCACGGAGGCCCCCGAAACCAGGGGCATAAGGGCTCCTGCGGGGCCGCTGCCTGCCTCCAGGATCTCCTCTTTGAATCCCACCGAGCCTTGTACCCGGCCTGCTGTGTAGGGTTGCATGTGGTTGTGTGCTCTTTAAGGGCAGGGCATCACATTGTACTCCAGAGCCTTAATATATCCGTGGGATGACTTAATTTTTTTTTTTTTTTAAGATTTTGTTTGTAGGAATGTCTGGGTGGCTCCGTCGGTGAAGCGTCTGCCTTTGGCTCACGTCATGATCCTGGGGTCCCGGGATCGAGCCCCATGTCGGGCTCCCTGCTCAGTGTGGGGTCTGCTTCTCCCTCTGCCTGTCTCTCCCCCTGCTTGTGCTCTCCCTTTCTTGCTCTCTCACTCTGTCTCTCTCAAATAGATAAAATATTAAAAAAAAAAATAAAGATTTGGGGCGCCTGGGGGCTCGGTGGGTTAAGGCCTCTGCCTTCGGCTCAGGTCATGATCTCGGGGTCCTGGGATCGAGCCCCGCATCGGGCTCTCTGCTCAGCAGGGAGCCTGCTTCCTCCTCCCTCTCTGCCTGCCTCTCTGCCTACTTGTGATCTCTGTCAAATAAATAAAATCTTTAAAAAATATAAATATTTTATTTGTAAGTACTGTTTGCATCCAAGGTGGGGCTTGAACTCTCAACCCCAAGGTTGCTTGGCCTACCGACTGAGCAGCCAGGTGCTGCAGGGGCATGACTGTCAGAGTCAAGGCTTGCCCCTGGGCACAGAAATGCCCTCCTGCGGGCTCCAGCTCCTCCAGCCTCCTCGCCATGGCCACCAGCTCCGTTCTCCTGGTCACACTTGGTAGGGATGTAGGGCCCGAGAGCCATACCGCGCAGCAGGACCCTGGCAGACCACAGGGGGTTGGCTTGGTGCCACTCAGCTCGGGCTGGAACCACGACGCCGTCAGAAAACACAGGTGATCGGCCGTGGGGCGGGGCCGCCATGGGCGGAAGCTCGCGGGCTAGTCCTCTCGTGCCCCCACACCCCCGACTCCTCAGTCCTCACACGGTGGCCCTGGCTGCCATTTATGTGCGGGACGTGCCTGAGAGGCTGATTAATCCCTCGTGCTGCTGCCCTGCTCCTTCTCCCCAAGGAGGCTTCTACTCTCGGGAAGGAGTCTCCTCCTCCCCTCTGGGAACACACGCGACCACTTCTTCCCTCTTGGAAGACGGGACAGGCAGGCATGAGGACACCCGGGCCCGTCAGAGAGGTCTGTGGGAAGCGCACTGGGGCCCAGCTCACCTGGAGGCCAGTGACAGTGCTAACGGACGTGAGGGCCGCTTCACAAACAGATGGCCCTGGGCCCTAAGGTCAGCCCTCTGGATGCAATGGGGATGCAGGGCTGCCCACCTTCTACTCCCTGGGACACGTGGGAGGGAATGTTCCAGACCGCCCAGGCTCCCTCGCTGCCCTCTCACCCCAGACTCTTCTGTAGAGGTGTGGAGAGACTATGCAAAGGAGGCCCTGATTCCCTGAAGAGTAACAGGCAGCGGGTCTGTTTGCATGTCTGAGAGGGACATCAGGGAAGAGGATGTCGCCTGTCCAAACGCCCGAGGGAGCCCAGCCTCCGGGATCTGTCTCGGGGCCCAGCTAGAGAGCCCCGGAGTCCGCGGTGGGTCTCACCTGCCTTAAGTCTGGCTGGCCCCCTCCCAGGGCCTAGGACATCCGTGTCTGAGAATGGCACTGCAGCCGTGCTGGGGAGTAAAACTGCAAGGAGACAGAGCCATGGGCTTCGGGACCCCGACCAGCTTCCGGGGCTGCCCCTCGGGGATGGATGCTGAGACCCAGCTCTCTGGTCCCGCCTGGTCTTCCCGCTGCAGCCCAGCCGTGCCCTCCGGCTGGCCCCTTCCAGATGTCCCCCTTCTGCTCACACCCTCCACAGGCCGATCTGGGGACCCGCCGGCTTCTCCTGGAGTTCAGCAGGCCCCAACCTGACATTGCAAGGAGGCTCAGGACACAAAGACTGACTAGCCCTGGTCCCACGGGGGGCCAGGCAGGGAGATGGGCCCATGCCAGGGCCCTCCCAGGATGGACTTCTCCCTTCTCTGCCCGGCCGAAGGCTGCCGGCCTGTTCCTTCTGGAGCCTGGGCCCAGCTTGCACGGGGGCCACCGGACAGGGCTCAGCCTGCTACAGGAAGGGACCGGCAGAGAGAAGCAGGACAAGGACCCCATCCGGGCAGGCAGGAGCCTAGGGCAAAGTTCCAGTTAGGGAACTCAGGCAGGAGCCGGATCAGGCCAAAGGAGCTGGTTTTCTCCTGGCTCACCCGGCGCACCGGGCAACCGGCAATAAGTTCGTTCCAGCCACCGCCCCATTTGGGGACATCCAGGGCATGGCAGGTGTTGGAGCGGCAGTGACGGGAGCCAGGAGGGCATGCCAGACGGCCCCTCGCCCCTGCGACCCGTATTGGCTTCTCTAGACGGCAGCACTGCAACACCTCCCAGCTGGCACCTGGGGGCCCCTGGTGAGGCCCATCTCTGTCCCTGGCCTGCCCTGGACCCAAGTGAAACAGGTCCCTGCTCGCCACGGGGCTGTGCTCATGGTGACCGCGTCTGGGTGTGTCCCCGTGGGACCGAGGCCTCGTGCCGTTCTGCGGCCTTCTTGCCTGGGTCACTCCCCTTCCATCGGCTCCATCGGGCTTCCCTGCTTCCCGCCAGCGCGACTCTGGCTTGAACCAAAACAGGTCCCGTCTGCCGAAACCCAGTCCCTTCTTTGTGGGCCGGAGCAAGGCCTCCTCAACCACTTGTCTGGGCCGGAGCTGCCCCCAACGCCACGACGTGCCTCTTCCACACTCCAGCCCCCGTTCGCTTCCCTGGACCCAGAGCATGGGGGGGGGGCGTGCCCCTCGTGCGGCGCCAGCGAGTGCTCACTGACACTAGCCGGGACTCAAAGGGGGAGGCCAGGGGCCGGCCTCGGTCCTGGCCAGGCCTGATGCCTGACCTCTTCTGGGAACATCTGTCCCGGGGGAGAGGGAGCCGAGGCGCTGTCAGAGAAGGGGTGATTCTCTGAGGCGCCCACTCCTGCCCCCACACAGGGAGAGCGGACGCAGGCGCTCCAGGCCCAGGAGGGTACACACCTACTGGGCCCGCGTCTCTGGAGAACCCTGGTATACCTCCCCAGCGGGGCTTCTTCCTCTCCCGCCCCTGCCTGAGGTGAGGAGACGCGTGCCCCGCTGTGCCTGAGGTGTCGGGGACACAGAGGCTGGTGCCCCCCACAGCGGGGCGTGCCGCGTCAGGTCGCGCCTCCAGGGACTGGGGTCCAGAGCACCACAGTCTTCCCCAGAAGCTCCCTCTACCTTAGCTCACCGAGACTCAGTCCCCGCAGCCACAATGCCTCGCAAAAAAGGGCTCCAGGACCTGTGGGCTGCGGGCAGCGTCTAAGGCAACGCTCAACGAGGACCCTCCAGGGCCGCTGCGGCCTCCCTCCACCCGTGGTGACGGAGTTAGAGACAAGACAGCCGGTTGGAAACCGATGTATTTCACCCAACAGGCTGGGGAGAGAAGTGACAGACTCCGGAAGCTCGGCAGGGAACGGGAGACACGGACCTCAGAAATTGGGACTATCCAAGAAGCCCTTTTCTTAAATGCCAAACGGGGGTAAGGGGAGTTGCAGCCGTGGTCCTGCCTGCCGGACTCAGGACACTTGGGACCCTCTGGTCCCTCTTATGCTGAGGAGGCACCGCCCCAAGTGGAGATTGGAGAAAGGGCAGGGGTGGGACGGTGCTCCCTCCTTGGCTGGGCCACTATGGGAGTGGGGGTGCGGGGGCGGGGGGAACCTTGACTTTTGTCCTCAGGAAGAGGCCGAGCCCCAGGTCGGCTGACCACAGGGAGGTAAGGCCCCCAGGCCTCCTGAACTCAAGAGGTCCCTACCTGGTCTGGGGCGGAGGAAGGGGAACGTTGAGGTCGGAGACTCCATCTCCCTCCACCAGGGAGCACTCAGTGACTGCACACCTTCCCGCTGGGAGCGACGCAGCCCCTCCCTGGTACCATCCCCACGGACCTGAGCCAACCAGGGCCGCTGTGGGGACACCCCGTGTGGCCTGGGGCTAAGGGCAGCCAGCGCAGGGGTGCCAAGCCCGGTAGGGAGGAGGCGGAGAGCAGCCCGGCGAGCGTGCTGGCCGCCTCAGTTCTCCTTGCCCGCTGGGGCCAGGCTTTGGGGGACCGGCGTGGAGTGGCCGGCAGGGCTCCGGGAGGGCCCCGCACAGGACTCTAGCTTCACCTTGTCCAGGACAGTCTTCTTGATGGAGGCTGGCGAGACCTTCTCCTGGTCGGCCACGGACTGCAGCTCCCTGGGGAGGCAGCGAGAAGGGTTGGCTCCAGGCTCTGCCTCGGTCCTGCGCCCAACCGTCCACCAGGGAGGAGGATGCCCCCGCCGGCCTGGGCGCTGCCGTGCGGTCTCCCCCATCTCCACTCCCTCGGCCACTCCCCCTCCCCCGGGCGGCCAGCTGCCTGCCTCCCACCTCACTCAGATCAGCTCAGCGTCACCAAACCTACTAGCAGCCCCCAGCCCCTGAACCCACTGCCCCAAGTGGGGGCCGTGTGCCCCGTCCGTATCCCCTGAGGGTTGGGGCTGGAGGGCGGCACTGCCTCCCAGCCTTGCTGCCGTCAGGTTCTGGGCTTCACTGGGGGGCGGGCGGGGACGTGAGAGACCTGAGCTGGGGACGAATGCTCCAAGCCAAGCCCCCACAAGCCCGCTGTCCCTCCTTTCCGATTTCCTTTCTGACCTGCCGAATCTCCCCAGGAGGCGTGGGCGGGGAGGAGGGTGTGACCCGGCCCCCAGGAGTTCCCTCTGGCCTGCCTCCCCAGCCTGGACGGTCACCCTGGTCTGCGGGCTGCGGGTGCTGACCCTCTGCGGAGAGCATGGCGTGGGCCCGGAGATCAGCCCATCCCCACGGGACAGCGGCCGCCTGGGTGCTACCAGGCGGGACCATCGAGCGCCGCTGCCAGACTCAGTAGACCTGTGCTGGGGGGGCGGGGGAAGGGAGAGAGGAACGCCAGGGCTCTGGCGGTCCGGGGGGGCCCACCGTGTGCGGATGCAGGAGGCCTCCACAGCGTTGATGAGGAGGGAGCGGAAGCCCCCGCTCTCCAGGACGTGCAAGGCGTGGATGGTGGCCCCGCCAGGAGAGCAGACGTTGTCCTTGAGCTGGCCTGGGTGCTTTTCTGAGTCTAGCAGCATCTTGGAGGCCCCCTGCGCCAGAGAGAGCAGCTGACCGCTGCGGGCACCTCTCCTGCCTGCAGGCCACTGTCCCCAGCCCCAGCGCGCCCGCTGATTCTCCCCCCGTCCGCCCCCACGGCAACAGCGTCGGGCCCGGCCAGGAGCAAACTCCAGCGAAGGATCAGGAAAAGCACTGACCAGCAGAGCCTGGGCCCCAAGGCGGACTGCCAGGCGCCTGGGCAGCCCCATCTTCACACCTCCATCAGCCAGGGCCTCCAGAGCTGTGAACGCCTGCCGGGAGAAGGCCGCTAAGCCTCCGCTCAAGGCCCCTCCCCCTCCCCCTCCTCCAGGCCACGCTGGATCCCGCAGCTCCGCCCCCAGCGGCCAGGGCAAGGAGGAGGGTGGAGGATATGCCGCGAGGTCCTGGGAACAGTCCATCACCACCAGCGGCCACCCAGCCCCAGTCCTCACGTAGGCTGGGCCGCTGCCACTGAGCCCGGTGACCGCGTCAATCAGGTCCTCCTCCACCTCTGTGCAGAAGCCCACACTACCCATCAGCTGCTCCAGGAGCCGGCCGTCCTCCACCTGGGCGTGGGTGCCCGTGGCGTACACAGTGGCCCCCTCCCGCACCACGACTGGTGTATTGGTCATGCACCGGATGACTTTGGGGGCCGGCTGGAACGCTGTCAGCTTCTGGAGGGGAGAATGTCTGTGTGTCTGTCCGGCCCCTTGTCCGGCAGGGCGTGCCCGGCCTCAGTGAACCCACTCACCCAACCACGCGCTTTGCGGCTTCTCACTGCGGGTGGGGGCCACGAGCCGATTTCACAGCCAGAGCTCCCAACCACAGCACGGAGCACACTTTCACCACCAGCCTGTGTCCAAGGCGCTCACCTTCTCGATAGAGTTGATGGTGACCCCAGCGGCGCAGGACACCACGATGTGCCGATCCTCAATATCAGCGCCGATCTCGTCCAGGATAAAGGGGATGATGTGTGGCTTGACGGCCAGGAAGAGGACGTCACTGTGCCGCACGGTCTCCTTGTTGTGGGGAGTCAGGTTCACTCCCATCTTCTGCAGGGAGTGCCAACAGGGGCTCAGCCTGCCAACGTGGCTGGCCGGCCCTCCTTGTACCCTCCCCGAGCTGAGGGCCCCACGTGTAGAAGAGGACAGAGGTTACTCAGAATGTGGACAGTAGGGGTAGGGGCTCAGGGAACGGAGCTCTGATAGCCCCCAGCCACCCTTCCCACCCTCAAGTGCAAGAAGTTCTCTGCTCTGGAATACGTCCCTACTGGAAACAGAAAACGGACACGTACCCGTGCCACAGCCCTCATCCACCCCACCAGGGGCAGCAGGCCTCCAGGGGTGGATGGCATTACGGGTGGGCGGACTCCCAGCTTGAGATCTGGAGCCCTAACTTAGCTGTGGCAAACCAAAGCTGTACGCGGTTCCCGGATGTGTCCGACCCAGCCCCGACTCTCTGGTCCCATCTGCCTGGCTCTCACAGTCCCTGTGGAGGCTCCGTTTGGGGAACCCCATTCCAGTGCAGCACACCCTCCCCACCAGCTGCCCATGTGCCAGGCACCCAGGTCCCAAGCACTGAGCAAGGATTGCTACCAGCAGGCCAGCAGGCAGGGTGTGAGGGATGCTCCGGCCCAGGGCCCTCCTCTCCTGGGGAGGGGGGTGGTGGTCGCATAGTGTCTCCCACTGGGACCTTTACACCTGGGGCCCTCAGAGTCAAGCCTCTCACACACTCTCCCCAGACACAGTGACTTAGCCCCTTCAGGGACTGCCTCCCTGTCCCCCGCCACCCTGCACCTACCCTGAGGGCAGAAACCGTGGCCAGGTCCATGTCTGGGGAGCTGGCCATGATCTTGTGGGCAGCCAGGATGCCTGCGGGTAACAGAGATCTCTCCTCAAGGTCTGTCCCGGGCTGCCCCCTTCACGGTCCCGGGAAGGAAAACGGAAATCCCACCGCCAGAGTAAGACAGCAACTCCTGCCCCACTCCCAAACACCCTAAGGCTGCCATTTCCCTCAGGACTCAAATGGGGAAAGTTTTCCAGACGCGCACCTTCACCCCCCAGCCGGTGGAAGGGTAATGGCCCCCCCCTGCCCACCCCATGGCCTACGGGCTGCAGGGCCTACCTGCTGCTGTGAAGCCCCTGGCCAAGGCAAAGGCCAGCTGGCCCGCTCCGATGAAGCCCACGCTCATGTCGTCTGAGGCCCGCCCACAGCCCTCCCAGCGGGCACCGGCCGCGCAGGGGCAGCTGCGGGACGAGATGGGGCAGGATCCAGAGCGAGAAGTCGGGCGGGCGCCGCCAGGCCCGGCCCCTCGGCCGCTGGCCCGGCGCCCATCTCCCCGCTCCCACCGCCATCCAGCCGGTGTAAGTTTGCCCGACGCCGCCCGCCGGCTCCGACGCGCCAGCCGCTCCCGACGGCCCGGGACGGAGGACACAGGGAGGGGCGTGCCGGCCTCGGAAGGGGTGGGAGAGCCGCGGGGGGCGACGGCTCGGGCCCGGAGGTCCCCCGCGCCCGAGCCCCCCGCCCCGCCCCCGGGCCCGAGCCGGGGGCCGGGTGCGCGCCTCCCCCTGCGCCGCCCCCACCCGCGCCCGACCCCAGCCGGGCGCCCACTCACCCACTGACCGCGCGCAGGTCGCCGGGGAGCCGCGGAGCCGCGCCCGCCACGCGGCACCCCAGCCTCGTCGGCCCCGCCCCTGCCGCTCCAGCCAATTGGAGGCGCGGCCGCCAGGCGCCGGCCAATCGAGAGCCGCGGGAGGCGCCGAGGGCGGTTGCATCATCCGCTCGCCCCGCGCCCACGCCCCCGCCCGGCCTCCCGGCGCCCGCGGCGCGCGTCCCCCCACCCCCAAGACCGCGCGTGGGGACGGAGCGCGCCGGGGCTGCGGCCGGGCCGGAGGCTGCCCGCGCGGGGCCTGCTGGTGGGCCCGGCGGACACGGACACGCCGGGCTGCTGTCCTCAACCGCGTGGCTGGTGCTTGCTGCTACTCGATCACACTGTTCGGAGGAGCCCAGACTGTCGGATATTTTTGCTTGCTTGCTTTTCTTTTTTTTCTTTCCTTTTCTTTTTTTTTTTTTGGTGGGAGGATTGAAAATAATTTGCAAAATGGAAACATTTAAAATATAACACGATTTTGATACTGTGTTTTGTAGCTTTAAAATTTTTTTATTGTACCAAGAAGCTTGAAAGCTGGAAAGGATAGCCTAAGCCTTTTCGGAATCTCAAAATTGGTGTTGGGTGGGGGGGTACCTGGGAGGTCCAGGTCTATCCTGGGTGAGATCCAGATCCTCTTCTTCCCCACTGGGGTTTTCTCTGCAAGCCTTTCCCCCCTGGGGCTCAGGCCTGTACCATGTCAACCTCCCCAAACAGGTGCTTGGGGCGGGTAGTGACCAACCAGTAAATAGAAGATGGGATCCCACAGGGCCCCCCAGCTCCTGTGGAGGTGGGGCACCCCCACCTCTCCTGACATCTTGTCTGCAGTGTCCATGGGGATTTGGGACCCTGCATTTGGAGAACAAGTTGAGTCTGCCTTTGGGTTTTGGGATAGTCCCAGGTCCCATTCAGCTGAAGGGTTAAGGGCAAGGTAAGAATAGTCATTGGCAACCCCCGCCCCGCCCCAGGGGAAGGGGTGACCTGCTTTATTTTTTCAGTTCTGTATCTTCAACAGTAGCAAGCTGTTCTCAGACCTGATCTGGCATTACCCTGATGTCTGTGCCCCAGAAGCAGGGCTGTGAGCTCTTGCAGACACAGTGGTGGCCACCGGCACCATCAGACCCCTGGGTAGTGACCGTGCACACAGGGTGGATTTCCTGGCGTCTCCCACATGGGTGCAACTGAACGTCTAGTCCTCACCCTCTGATGGAGGGGCCGTAGCAATAGGCCCTTCTCCAGTTGGCACCCCCAGGGTCCATGCCCACCAAACCTCACGACCCAAGTGCCCCCGAGACTCCTGCCCACCCCACTTGTCCAAAGTGGACTCTCTGGGGACTGGCCCAGACTCCAAGCCATAGGCATAAAGCCCAGCAGTCCCTCTGGCTATTGCCTGACTAGACATAATCAAAGGACAGAACCCCTGCCTTTAAAAAGTTTTTGGGGGGCACCTGGGTGGCTCAGTGGTTAAAGCCTCTGCCTTCGGCTCAGGTCATGATCTCGGGGTCCTGGGATCGAACCCCTCCTCAGGCTCTCTGCTCAGCAGGGAGCCTGCTTCCCCTCTCTCTCTCTGCCTGCCTATGATCTCTCTCCTCTCTGTCAAATAAATAAATAAAATCTTAAAAAAAAAAAAAAAAAGTACTGTTTTTCGGTGATAAGAACAAGTAACTCCCTCCAAAAAGAAAAAGTCCTCTGACCCAGGGAGTGACTGTTGGCAGGAACATCCCAAAGGCAAGCCTCCTGCAGGACTTCTGCCATGTTCATCTTGAGCCCTGTACACCCCCCCCCATGACTCCCCCATGGGACCTTTGAAATTTAGGGTAGGTGGAACACTGAGGGGACAAGGCCACCGGACCATGAGGAGATTGGGGAGCTGGTGACAGATAGCCATTTCAGAAGTTTGGCTAGAAAAGGAGGAAGGCAGGTCGGTGTCCAGGCCTCCCTGTGAGCTGGGAAGGACGTGGCCCACATGCTCCTTTGTCACCTGAAGATGTGCCCCCGGCCCCTGCTGTCCTCCAGCCAGTGAGGGCCGGCAGGACACCTCAGGACACACTGGCTCCTGGTCCTGTTGGGGATCGGCCGTTGAGCCAACATCACCTGCCCCCTCTAGATAAGGACCCTTGTGAGCGTGCCCTCCCTGTCTGCATCGCGTCTGCACAAGCGAGCCCCTGGAGCCCACGCCCAAGAGCTGCTTGGCCCAACTGCCGCAGGCTGGCTATGCCCACGCCCCCGCCCCGGCCACCCCCCGCAGGAGTGTGGGGTGCCGATGACCCTGAGCACCACGGCAAGGGAGGGAGACGGGCTCGGCATCACCCTCATCTCCACCAGCCCCACTGCCCACTGAGGGAGAGGACAATGCCTCTTTCTTCCTCAGGAGGCCACCCCTCGGGCCAAGGGGCCCTTCCTTCCTCAGCCAGGCCCCATCTGGGCCCTTCGCCCTGCTCACACTGGGGGGGGGGGGGGCAGGAGTTGCAGCTGGCCATTGCTCCCTACGCCGAGAGACTGCTCATGGAGCCAGGATGCAAATCAACATTAGCGTTTATTTCCTGCTCGAGGCCCCCGGGACAGGCCCCCGGGGCTGCTGTGGTTAGGGGCGGCCAGCAGCTTGATCTGGGGAGGCCCCGGCTGGGCTCTCAAGCAGGGAAGCTGGCTGGAGCGTGGAGGGTGACGGCCCCCGTGGGCTCTGGTGGTCAGCGGCCAGGTGGGTGATACTCTAGCGGAGGTCACGGGCCTGTGAGTCCTGCGGACGTGCCCGGTGCCTGGGATCCGTGACCCAGTGGCCGCCCCATGCTGGGCCCTCCCCATGGATCGGGGCGGCCTGCTTGGGGCCCACAGTAGACATGCAGAAGCTGCTGCCCTGGGGCTGATGGCGGGGGCCTGGCGGGCCCTCCCTCCCTGGGTGGGAACCCAGCTTCCCTCCACACTCCGCGTGCCCGGGTGCTGCCAGCGCTCTGTCTCCGGCCTGCTGAAGCTGCCTTGTGTGACCAGGCCATGATTCCTGTTCTTACAGCCACTCAGAGGTGGGCACCGGGGGTCCCCATGCCTGGCTCCTTCCCTTTGAGCTGGCACGGAGCCCCCCAGTGGAGCCGCGCTGAGACAGCTGTCCGTGCTCTACTTGGGTCATGGCCTGAATGGGGTCTCCAGACACTGATGGGCACGTGGGGCTGCCTCCAAAACCCCAGCCTCTGTGTCCCCATCTATAAAGTGAGTCACAATGGCACCTTCTTCAAAGGCTTCTCATGTTACAGTTGGTAGCACCAAGCCAGGGAGGGCCAGGAAATGAGGGAGACAGAGAGAGAGACAGACAAACAGAGATAAGAGATATACACAGAGAGACAAAGAGGGAGGGACTGGGAGCTGCCTGGGGGAGGATCCTTGCCTGCGTCCCACTCTGGGCCTTCTGCCCCTCTGCCTCCCCCCCCCCCACCCCACCCCCAAGCCGGGCCAGAGATCCGGGATCGGCTCTGCCGGTTGCCTCCCTCCGGCTTGCTCCCTGGGGTCTGGGTTCACCTGGGTCCCCCTCGTGGTTTCTGGAGCCCCTGGAGGGCGCGGGCGGACGGGCAGCTACAGGGTGGGCACGAAGCGGATCCTCTGGGAGTAGGCGAGGTCGGCGATGTACAGGAGCAGGTTGACATAGGTGAAGGTGGCCACCACCAGCTGGCTGTCCCAGGAGCAGCTGCCTCGGGGGCAGTCGGGGGGCCGCACGGGCTCCCCATACTTGGGGTCGAAGCAGAAGACGGGCCAGATCACAGCCGCGCTGAGGTAGAGGAGGACGGCTAGGAATGTGTACACCACCACCAGACGGTCGAAGGGGCAGCCCAGGCCCCCTGTGTGGCCCGTCACACTCAGGGCCACCACGGCCACTGTGGCCACGAAGCACAGGCTGTAGACGGCCACGCACCACTGGGTGGCCATGTAGCGCCCGTAGCGGGTGTCGTAGATCAGGGCCCCAAAGATGATGCAGGCCACAAAGGCCTGGACGATCTTGAGGAGCCCCGAGACCGTGGCCATGTAGCTGGCCACCTGACCCGGCCGGGCCCGGGTCAGGGCTACCTCCGCGGCGTAGGCCAGGAAGAGGAGCCCGGCAAAGACGCTGGCTGCCAGGCGGAAGTCCCTGGCCGCGCAGCCCGCGGGCTCCGGGGGGCACTGCAGCCGGGCGAAGTACAGAGGGTAGATGACGGCGGCCGTGGCGGACAGCAGGGTGGCCAGCATGGCGAAGGCCGCCGTGAAGTTGCCCCAGGACAGGCGCAGGCAGCTGTGCAGCCGGGTGAACTCACAGGCCACCACGAGGCCGGAGAAGGCGAAGCAGAAGCCCCAGGCAGCCATGCAGAAGGTGCCCTGGACGCCCGCGAATCCGCCCCGGTGGGCCACCAGGCTGAAGGTGGTGCAGCCAAAGGCCAGCTGCAGGACTCGGGCTGTGCCCACGGGGGACGTCACAGCGCCCAGGTGCAGGTACCCACCGCCGGGGGGCTCCATGGTGCTGCCCATCTGGCCGGCCTCGTCCTTGCCTCCCGCGGTGCCGGGGGGGGGGGGCCCTGGTGTCCCTGCCCGGCCGCGGCCCCTCTCTCTGCGGCGGCAGCTGAGACAGGTGCAGGCAGCCTGCAGCAGCGATGATGACGCCGCTGCCGCCTGACTTTGCAGGGCCCTCCACCGCCTGCGCGGGGCGGGCCAGCACCCCGGCTATAAATAGGTGGTCACGATTTGAGCCCCGGAATAGCAGTGGGTGTGTCTGTCCCCATCCCCAGGGTCATCTGACCCCTGCGACCTGCCGAGCCCCTGCCAGGACCATTAACCCCTTAGCTGCTGGCACCGCCCCGCCTAGGCCTAGGATGCACCTGCCTCTGTCCCTCACTTGGATGCTCCCCGAGGGTTAGCGCAGAGGGAGGGGGAGGAGGAGGGGGAGGGGGAGGGGGAGGGGAGAGGAGCGGAGAGGGAGAGTGGGCTCCGAAGCCTCCAGGACCAGCCCTGCTGAGGAGGGAGGAGGCTCTCAGGGAGGCCAGGGGAGCTGTGGGGGCTGGGACGGTTTCAGGACCCCGCTGTCCAAGTCCCAGGGGGCTCTCGCTCCGCCCGATCTCCTGGGGGTGTTGGGACTGACCCCAGGACATAGAGTTTTAGTTATCATTTGGGGGTCACTTCTCTTTTCTCGACTTAAAATAACTCCTAGGAAGGGGCACCTGGGTGGCTCAGTGGGTTAAAGCCTCTGCCTTTGGCTCAAGTCATGATCTCGGGGTCCTGGGATCGAGCCCCGCATCGGGCTCTCTCCTCGGCAGGGAGCCTGCTTCCCGCTCTTTCTCTGCCTGCCTCTGCCTGCGTGTGATCTCTCTCCTCTCTGTCAAATAAATAAATAAAATCTTAAAAAAAAAAAATAACTCCGGGACGCCTGGGTGGCGCAGTTGGTTGGGCAACTGCCTTTGGCTCAGGTCATGATCCCGGCGTCTTGGGATCGAGTCCCGCATCGGGCTCCTTGCTCCGCGGGGAGCCTGCTCCTCTCTCTGCTTCTGCCTGCCTCTCTGCCTGCTTGTGTTCTCTCTCAGTTAAATGAATAAATAAAATCTTTAAAAAAAAATAACTCCTAGGAAAAACCTCGGGGCTCCTCTGTTTAGGCTGAAATATTAACAGTATATGAAAAGATTTTGAAAATGAAAAACAATTTTCTGACTGTAAAGATTGTCCGTGTGAAGGCCCAGTCGATGCCGAAAAGACAAAGGAAACGCGCCTGTCGGCCTGTCGCCAGCTCAGCCACTGGGACCGTCGTGCACACGGTCCGTCCTTATGCAGATCTCTCCAGACTTCTCATTTCGAAAAACTTCAGACTCACAGAAGAGTTGCAAGATAACACAATGAACACTCAGATATCTTTCACCTAGAGTCAACAATTGTTATTATTATTTTTAAAGATTTTATTCCTTTGTCAGAGACAGAGCGAGAGTGCGCACAAGCAGGCTCCCTGCAAGAAGCCCGACACGGGGCTCGATCCCAGGGCCCCAGGATCACGACCTGAACCAAAGGTAGATGCTTCACCTACTGAGCCACCCAGGCGCCCCTAGATTCAAGAATTATTAATATTTTGCCCTATTTGTGTTCTCTTTCCCTCATACCACTAATAATTAATAATAGTAACTAATTATTAAATAATAATAACTGTTAATAATACTAGCTAATTCTGGGGACACTTGGGTGACTCAGAGGTTAAGCCTCTGCTTTCAGCTCCGGTCATGATCCCGGCGTCCTAGAATCGAGCCCCGCATCGGGATCCGTGGTCAGCAGAAAGCCTGCTTCTCCCTCTTCCGCTCTCCCCTGCTTGTGCTCCCTCTCTCACTGTGTCTCTCTCTGTCAAATGAATAAATAAAATCTTAAAAAAAAAATGATCACCTGATACTGGTTTTTACTCAATTTTCTCCATCTATCCCCAAAATACATTTTATGCCTTTTAATTAATTAATTTTATTATTATTTGAACTCAGGACGGTGAGATCAAGACCTGAGTTGAGATCCAGTGTCGACGCTCACCCGACTGAGCCCCGCACGCACCCCGCACTTCACGCCTTGTGAAACGTTTGCACCCGACTCCGGTTTCGATCATGCGAGGACCTGGTCTGTCACGTGTCTCAGTTTCCCTTATTCCGGAATAGTCTCCACTCGCCCCGCCCCCCGCAACACTGTCTTTTTGAAGAGTCCGGACCAGTGGCTTTATAGACCGTCCTTTTGTTTCCCTCTGGTTCGACTCTGTGAAATGCTCTCGGCAGGAAAACCAGGGAGTCTGTCGGGAGAATCGTGAACAGGGAGAGTCCGGAGCGTGGGAGGTGGGCCGTCCGCGCGGAGTGGTGTCCACAGTTCACGATTCCACGTCTCCGTCTCCTGCTGTCCTCCCGGGGTCTCAGTAGCCAGGGGGCCTCTCGTGGACAGTGTTCTCAGCAAAGACACACGGCCACCCTAACGGTAGGACTGGAGGGGTCCTCTGACTGGACGTGCCTGTTTATGATTTTTCTAGAATAGTTAATGTAACTGTAAAATAAGGGATTCTTGTTGGCTCTCATGTCTTCAATCCTCCGAGACCATGTCTGGACGCTGCAGAGGGGGAGGGATGGAGAGCCCTCCTCCCGCTCGTTGAGGAGCCTGGCTGCTCCTTCATTCAGGAGGAAGGCTCTGTCCTTGAGCCCTTGGGCGGGATTCTCTGCTTCATCCCTCCCGGCGTCCGCAGCATGTGCTCCTGACACCGGCCAAGGGAGTGAGGGGACATGGGCGTCTGGCTTTGGGGCGCAGGGAAGGTGGTCTCAGCGCCCACTGCCTTGCGGCTGCAGGTAGCTGAAAGGAAGTTCTCTCGATGGGGGCAGTTTCATTCATCTCAAGCAGACACGCCATGTGCGTCAGTCCAAGTTCATAACCCAGCGAATCGTAACACTGACCCGAGCCCTGTTTCTCCAGCACACAAACGGTTTCTGGGGCACCCCCCCACGCCCCCACCCAAGGGGGCCAGCTCGTAGCACCTGACATCTCGGGCATCCCGGGGAGACTGCGCTCAGCGTTGCCAGCGCTGGGGGGTGTCCTTGGGTGCCCGGGGACGGCCAGCCCAGATATGCGGTAGCCAGCAGCCTCCCAGGCACCGAGCAGCAGGTGTGCTGAGGGAGGGGGGCCTCCCTTCCAGAAGAGCAGACACTGCCCCATGTGGCTGGGGCCTCGACTGCCTGCGAGGAGATGCCGGGAAGTCAGGCAAACCCGCAGCAGGAAGTGCTGGGGAGGGCCAGGCCGAGCGCTTTACCAGCTGAGCTCTGCGCCCACAGTGCCCAAGGGGAGCCTCGGGGTCCTCTCCAAGGTCGGCTTGGCCACCCGAGCCTGGCAGAGGAGGCCAGGCTGGGTGGCGGCTTTGTGGCGGGGACAGTGGTGAGGACCCCTGGGCGCCTGGTGTGGGAGCCCGACTCCCCCCGCGCTGGGCGCAGGGTGCTTGGAGATGTCCGTTCCCAAACCTTCGCCGTAGAACAGCACTGAGATTCTAGTGGCTCACGGTGTGGAAACAGCAGCAACGTCGTAAGCGACTTTCGCCTTTTTGGGAGAGTCCGTGAAAGCCACCATAAAGAGGGGACAATTTGGCCGGGGGCTCAATCGTGACCCGTAGCCGGCGGCGGGTCCGTGCGGGTGGGAAGGCAGGGGTGGCTGCAGTGTGTGCTCAGGGGACACAGAGGCTTGGTAGCCAGACTAGGGGCCTGAGGGCCGAGGGCGCAGAACGGGGCGGGGGGGGGGGGGGGGG
>CM052804.1:843464-869513 GCA_028533885.1 Nasua narica | reverse complement strand
GATTCCCAAGCGGGCTCCAAGCCGAGCGTGGAGCCTGACGGGGCTCGAACTCGGGACCCGAGATCACGACCTGAGTGCAAACCAAGAGACAAACGCTACACCGACCGCGCCCCCAGCGCCCCCAGCGCCCGTCCTGGGCATTTTCTCTCCTGCAGGAATCACGTGATAGGGGAAGTATAAAGTAGCACCGTGTCTGGACAAGCTGCGGACTCAGTGGGAAGAGTCGGGGTCCCACGGGCCGCCTCGCCGAGGACCGCGGGCTGGCGGGGGTGCTGGGCTCGCTCCGTCCCTGGCCCGGCGGCAAAGTGCAGCCAGGACTGACCACCTGCTTCCTTCTTTCTTGGTCGGGACCCGTGGAGAAAGGGCTTATCCCTTGGTGGAAGAGGTCCCATCGGGCCCAAGGCACAGGTATGAAGCTCAGTGGGCCTGGTGCTCCGGAGACCCAGGAAGCTGCCCGCCGAGCCTCTGGGCCCGCCAGGGACGGAGCGACACACCTGCCTGACCCTGCGACAGTCGCCGCCCCCGCCCTTCTCTGCACAGAGCTGTCTTTAGGCCGGGCCATCCCAGTCCCCAGCTCAACTGCAACAGGCTCCCCGTGGCGAAGTCTCCCCTGGGGGGCCCTCCCCACCCTCTTTCCCGCTGGAATATACCATCCGTGGCTCTCCCGGGCCCCCGAGGAAGGGGCTGCCCCCTCCCCCCAGCCAGCAGTCAGTCAGTCCCAGATACACCCTCTTTCATTTCCAGCTTTCGGCCACCCCATCCCTGACCTCACTATTGCCCTTGACCGTCAGGACAGCATGGGTTCCCACAGGGGACCGTGGAGCAGTGGCCCATGGAGGGGATCACGGGTGGGCCACTCAGGGTCACCTGGGGAAGCCAACATGGGTGATGAGTGGCCGAAGGCAGGGTAGGAGGAGGCCCCAGAAACCCTCCGGTTCTGCTTGGGTCCCCCTCAGGCCCACGGTGGCCCTGATGTGTGGGCAGAGCCGGTCAGACCCCGCGGGACGGTCCCCGACCTCGCTGGGAGTGAGGGTGTGGGGTATCTGAGGTTCTCCCCCATTCTGTGGACAGGTCTGCCAGCTCCTGATATCTGGTGGGAGGCTGGGGCCTCCCTCTACCCCATGGCCACTCCAGGCCTCAGCTCCCGTGCCTGCCCATCGGGGCTTTCTGGAAACCTGCTTGAAGGCCACTAGGGGCCACATGCTGGGGTGCTCGAAGGGGGAAGAGCTCAGGAAGCCTTAGCCTGGAGCAGCCCCTCTGGGGCCTTGTCTTGCGGGGGTGGTGAGGTCAGGGAGCCCAGCGTGGGCGGGGAGCATGGGGGGGGCGGGGAGCAGAGTCCGTGGTGCTCCGAGCGGCTCAGCGGTGACCTCTGTGCTGTGCCCCTGCCCCTTGCTTGCTGAGCGCGCGAACGGAAGAAGTGTCTGGAGCAGGCCAGGAAGCGGGGCGGGTCTGTGCGTCCAGGGGCTGCCCCCCAGGATCCCTGCTGCCCAGGGGGTGGGGGTCAGGGGCTGTGCCGTGGGCAAACGACCCATTCAAATAAACACGTCTGCAGGGTGAGGCTCTTTGGTTGTCTTTTTTTTTCATTATGTAAAAAAAAATATGTTACAAAACAATATCATTAATCATATATTTCTTATTTTCCTTTTTAAAAAAATTAAAGTAATAAAAAAGTCACTTTATAAAAAAATACGAAAGGCCAGAGGAGACCGAGGCCGGGGCGCGGGCAGGAGGCGGGACCCGGACCGGACCCCCGCAGGCAGTGGTGGAGGGGCAGTGAAGGCCGTGGCACAGGCAGGGGAGCCGGGGGGGGGGGGGCCGGGCCGGAGCCCTAGCTCCCACTGCTCAGCAGGCCCAGCAGCTTACTGGGCTCCAGGCCCTGCTGCTGCGCCACGCTCTGCACGTCGAACCCCATGTGCATGAGGAACTGCGCCACGTTCATCTCCTGCCCCGTGAACTGGTCCCGGATGGTGGGGCAGGAGGGGTTGCAGTGGGGCCAAGGGCAGCTGTCCACCAGATGGACCGGGCAGCCCTTCAGGGGGGCTTTGCTGGCCTTGTGGCTGTCGTGCAGGCTTCGGTCCCAGCAGTGCAGTGCCCGCGGCAGCGAGGTCCCCTTTACCTGGACGTCTGTCCAGTGGCTGCAGAAGGAAATCCAGGTGGGGGTCGCTCGGTGTGGCCAGAGCGGGCGACCGCACTGCTACGGCGGGAGGCGGGCTGGGCCTGAATTCTGGCCACACGGCTGGTTGTGTCCACGGCACTGATGGCCCCAGGAAGCCCTTACACAGAAGCCGTTCCCCCAGGGAAGGCAGGGGGGCCGGGGAGGGGTGCTGTGGGATGCGATCCACGCAGGGCCCGGGGACACTGACCTTCGGATGATGATCTCGTGGGACAGGCAAGCGGGGGCGAAGCTGGCCCTATTGGGGAGGAGACAGCGGCTTTGGTGACCGCCTGGCCCTCTGCCCACCCCAGCCCAGCGCCCACTCCCCTGGGGACCCATCCTCTCCCTGGCTCCCGCCCCCTCCCGTCGCTGTGCCTGGCCGGCCGCTCCTCTGGACCGGGCCTTGGCCCCGCCAGCCCACGTGCTCTAACCAACCCTTGTGTCCTCCTGCCTACAGACCCTCCTCCGAGCACACCCCTGCCGGGCCAGCCAGCTGGGCCGTGGGGGGCGGCCGACCTGGACGCCCGAACGGTTTGCTCTTGTTTAATAGACTGAATTTCTGGAGCAGTTTTAGATTCCCTTCGCGATGGACCGGGAGCTGCAGAGATTTCCCCGGCACGCACGCACGGCCTCCCCCGCGATGCGCATCCCGCCAGACGGCGCGTGTCACCGACACAGCGCAGTCACCCAGAGCCCGTGGTGTGCGACCTGGCTAGCTCTCGCCGCTGCGCGTTCTGTGGGTTTGCACAAATGTATAAGGACAGGGGTCCACCCCGTGCTCTCCCACGGAGCAGTTTCGCTGTCCTAAGATTCCTCTCCGGTCCGTTCATCCTTCCCCCTTTCCAGCTCTGTCCTTGGTACCGACCGATCTTCTGACCGCCTCCTGGTTCTGCTGCTTCCAGAACACCATCGGCTTGGAATTACACGCTACGATGCGGCCTTTTCCAGATTGGCCTCTTCCCCCTGGTGGCACGCGTGTAAGGTGCCTCCAGGCCTGCCCCGGTGGGAAGCTCACTTCTTCCTAGCGCTGGCTAACGCCCCTCACCCGGACAGCTGGGGGGCTGCTTCCTGCTCTGCCGTCCGTGAGGCCACTCTCTCGCAGCCCAGTGGTTTGCTGCGGGGGGCGCTGAGTGGGGGGCGGGGGTCCCCAGGACACTCACGGCACGTCCTTGAGCGTGTTCCGCAGCTCGCGGCCCAGGTTCTGGATGTAGAGCCACTGGCCCTCCTGCACGGGCTGCCCCGTGAGGTGCGCGTTGTCCACGGTCAGCTGGGCCTCGTCAAACAGCCACTGTACCACAAACACGGGGCCTGGGGGGCACAGCTCAGCTGGGCCTCGTCTCGGCACTTGGCCCCCCACCCCAGGCTAAGGGCCTCCGAGGTCCCAGCCAGGGCCACGGTAGGCTCACAGGCCCGCTGGGCTCTCCCCTCGCGGTGCTGGCCAGCAGCCCCCGCGGCAGCCTCGTCTGAGAAGGACCTCGTTACCCCTCCCCCACCCCACCTGGCTCCCAGGCTCTCCGCTTTGACCAAAACTCGGTGATGTCCCTTCGAGGGTGGAGCGGAGGGGGGACAGCCAAGGCCCCACCGAGGGCAGCCCTGAGACTCCGCTGCCAAGCACATTCCTGACTGTGAATGTGCGCAGGCTGACCAACCGTCCCGGTTTGCCTAGGGCCAAGGGAACGGTCAACACCGAGACCAGGAAGGTCCCAGGCAGAGCCGGAGGCACGGGTATCCCGCTCCCATGCAGGTGGGCAGTGGTGTCCAGCCCGGCCCGACCTCTGGACTGCAGGCTGGAGGAAGCCTAGACCGGCCCTCGCAGCCCCCCACCCCCCGCCCGCGGGCCCCACGCAGCTGGCCCCTCACAGCGCAGCGTCGGGTAGACTTTGTAGCCGAAGAAGCAGTTCCACTCCTCGCCGTCCTTGAACTGGTGCCGACAGCGCTCTGGGACCACCCCGTTCCAGTACCTGGGTACAGGGGGCGGTCAGGCGGCCCCGCCCAGGCGCTCTGCATGGGGGCCGGCCAGCCTCCCGGCACCCACGCGGCCTCCCAGCGGCCCGCACCTGATGCCGCGGCGGATGGCCTCCGTGGGCGCGCAGGTGACCGTGTCCACGCAGTCCGTGCGGCGGTACTGCTTGTTGTCCAGGAACCAGCCCGAGTCTGCCAGGCCCCGCACCTGGATGGCCGGGTAGCCCAGCTCCTCCAGCTGCTCGGCCACGCGGTCCACGTTCAGCAGCACCCCCGTGCCCCCCGCGCTGCGGAGAAAGCAGCACATGAGGCCCCGGGCCCGCCCCGGGCACTGGCAGGGAGACTGAAGCCTTTGGAACAATGAGCTCCCCGCCGTGTGGAAGACCCACAGGCCTTTTGGGGTCCCAGAGGCACTGGCTCTGAGGCACTGAGCTAAGTGGCAGGCCCTCCCACTTTCTCCAGCTCCTCTTTCCCTTCCCTCTCACTCTCTGACTCGGTTTCCTCATCTGCAAACGAAGGTGAGCTCTGTGGCCTCAGGCCCTGTCCTCTATCCTCTAGATGTCCTCCGGGCCCCCTGCACGCCTGCAACCAGGTGTGATCCCACCCACTGGGGCCCTGGCCCTTGGAGAAGGCATCCTGGTCCACAGCTAACCCCTCACCGACTACCTAGGCCACTGCCGCCCGAGGCTCCCCGGGCCTCCGCCGACCACAGGGCCCAGAAGCAGCCTCGGGACAGCCTCCAGCTACACAGCACTCCGCAGCTCAACCCTCGTGACCCTCCGACTGCCTGCCGGAGCTTGGTGAGGCCGCAGCCCTTTAGAGTCCCAGGCCCAGCCCCTCCTGGCCCTCCCATCCCCACCCCTGCCCCGCCCTGCAGGGCTCACCTGCTCCCGGCCAGCAGCAACACCTTGGCCCCGCTCAGCCCTTTGCCCAAGAGCTCTCGGACCACCTCTTGGATGATGAGGGCCCCCATGAAGGCATACTCGTCTGCAAGAGGGAGGAGGGTGGCCTCAAGTGGGGGCCCAGACAGAGAGCAAGGCCTCCTGCCTCCAGGCTGGGAGGAGCAGAGGCTCGAGCTGGGGGCCTGGAGGCTCTTCCAGGGGATGCAGCTGCGGCCGGGGTGAACTGGAGGGAGGCGGTCAGGTGCCCGGGGCTACGCTGGGGGCCCCTCCTCTATCCAGGAGAGAGGATCCCCGCAGGCACCAGACCAGCCGTGGACAACTGGCCGTGGGTGCTTGGGGCAGCACCGTGGGACACACCGTCAGGGGATCAGAGGGAGTTACGAGACCGGCCTCCCTGCCTTGTCTTTCGGGGGTAGGGAACAGAGGGAGGAAGGCAAGGGACTCACTCTTCTCCGACTTGGACGAAGCCCCACTCCACACGTCGCTGGAGCAGTAAGGGATGAAGCTGTGACACAAGGACAGGATGAGCTTGCCACCACCCTCCTCTTTGCCCGAGGCCCTCAGGAAGGACCCCCTCCCCAGGAAGGGCCCCCAAAACAGGACCGCCTAGGAAGGACTTCTCTGAAGACAAGACCCTCCCAAGGGTGGGACCGCCCAGGAATGAGCCCCCCCTCCAGTAAGGGCCCTCCCCAACGAGGACAACCCCTCCCTGGAGCCCCCAGGAAAGAACCCCTCACAGATAGGACCCCCAGGAAGCAGCCCTCTGCTCCCTCTTACACCATGTTGGCATTCCACCAGTGGGGGTTTTCCTCGGGCTGGGAGGACAGTATCCCTGTGCCTGCAGGGAGGGAGGACAGAGGCGGTGGTTTCGGGCGGGCAGTTTCCGGCGGGAAGAGGTGTGTGGCCACAGAGACTACAGGAAGGCGAGGGACGTGGGCGACCCTACTGGGCTACAACAAGGCAGGTGGGCCAGGCCAGCCACTTGGATGTGACCCTGGACCTCTCCCACCCTCCACTGGCTGCTCTGGCCTAGGGATGAGGGGTGGGCCGGTGGTCAGCCCCCCCGAGGTCACCTGCGGAATAAGAGAAGGATGATAGGTGGGGCCCCGGCTTAGGAGGGCCAGAGAACTGGGGGGTGGACGGGGATGGGGGCCTCCCCAGGGCTCTAGAACGCGAAGAGGGCAAGAGTTCTTCCAGAACTTGGATCTGGGAGCCCTCCCCCACCAGCCCTCCCCCCAGGGGGAGCCCCAGGCGGTCTGAGACTTGAGACTCCTGACCTGTGCGGGTGCGCGGCCAGTCTCGGGAGCTCATGAGGCGCCGCATGGTGTCATAGCGGGAGTCGCAGTTCTCCCGGTTGAAGCAGTACCAGCCACCTGCGGGCACAGCCAACGTGTCACGGCCAGTGGCCCCAGGGGCCTCCGCCCACCTTGCCTCCTCGCCTCCTGGGACGCACCTTCCAGGAAAAGGAGCCACCGCCGACTGCCCTTGGATTCCTTCAGGTAGTAGCTGCAAGAGGGGAGGGAGGGCCGGGCGGGGCGGGTGGTCAGCTGGGGCTACAGGACCCAGCTCTGGGGACGAAAGGGTCATTCCACCTGTCGCCCGGAGCACGCGCCGACCGCACGGGGGCGCCAGCGGCCAGGTCCCGCGGAGCGCGCGCGGCCCGGCCAACAGTGGCCCGACCCGGGAGGTGGCGCTCGCGGGGCGGGCAGGACCACGAGGGGCTGTGTGGTCCGTGGAAAATCCCCACGGCCCGCCCTGCGCGGGACCCGCTGTAACCTTGGCGCCGCCGGCCGGCCGGCGCGCGGGGGACGGTCTTCGCTGGGCTCGGGATCCCCTGGGACGCGCAGTGGTGCTTGGAGACGGAAAAGCGCCCTCTCCAGAGGAGTGTTGGGGGGGGGGTGCGCCCTGGGACCCGCCAGGAGGCCGTGGAAGGGCACGGGTGTCACCGGGCAGACCTGACGCCTCTGGTCCTCCAGCTGTCAAATACCTGAGGGTGTGGGGGCCCCTAAGCCCTTCCCAACCCTCAGCTTTACATCCTTCCTTCATATACTGTGGGGCTGGAGAGGGGCGAATGCTGCACCCCAGTTCCTTCTGTCCCACCTGCGACCCTTCTCCGTCCCTCTGGCTGGCTGGGATCCCTGGCAGTCCCCGCAGCAGCAGGGAGCAGACAGGGTCGGAGTGGCACTGGGGTGGGGGTGAGGGTACAGCAGGGCTCTCCCCCTGCCGCTGCAGCGCCTCCTCCTGCTGGAGCCAGGGCGACTCGAGGGCTGCCATCTCCCCAAACCCGAGACCGAAGGACGCGAGCAGAGGGGCTGGGCACCAGGGACCGAGGGGTCAGTGCCCCGCCCGGCGCGACGCCAGCTCTCCGAGCGCTGCCCCACCCCACCCCACCCGCCCTGCGGGTTCCGAGATGGGCCCTCCCCAGGGCCGGCTCCTCTCCCCCAGAGGCGACCGGCGCAGAGGCTGCGTGCGGCCGAGGGGACGCGGAGGCGGAGGGCGCGAGCGCCGCCGGTGGCCAGGCGGCCGGAGCCCGGTGAGGCCGCCTGCAGGGGCGCGCCGGTCAGGGCGGGCGGTGCAGGCCTTACCCGGCCGGGCTGCCGTCGTTGCAGGTCACCGACGTGTTGACCAAGAGGTGCAGGCGCAGGTCCTCGTTGAGCTGCTGAGCCGAGCAGGGGTACAGGGACTGAGCCAGGCTTTTGACCTGCGCCATGAAGCTGTCCATGTTGCCCTCCACGGCTGTGAAGTCCAGCGGGAAGCTCTCCACCGGCTGCCCGGCCGCGGGGGCGGCCTCGGCACGAGGCGGGGGCGGCGGCGGGGGCGGCTGCTGGCCGCGGCGCCGCCAGGTCTTCCTGCCCTCGCCGCCGCCCGCCCAGTGCAGCAGGCCCAGCAGCAGCAGCAGCACGCGCACCCCTCGGCCCATGGCCGTGCCGCGCGGGCCCGCGGCCACCTGCGGAGAGCGGGCGGCCTTGAGGCGGCGGCGGCGGGGGCGCCGGGCCGGGGGCGCCGGGCCGCGCCTGCTCCCTCGCTGCGCTCGCCGCGCTCGGCCGGGCGGAGGAAGCGCGGGCGGCTCGGCGTCGAGGCTCCGGGGGCCGGGCGCCGTCGGCCTGGGCAGCTCGGGCTCCGCGCGCGGCCGGCGAGGGCAGCGCAGGGTCTGGGTGCGCTGGCTCCGGCCCGCGCCAATAAACGGCGGGGGCCGAGCCTGGGCGTAGTTTGCGGGGGCCGCGGCGGCCCGGGTGCCCGCGCGTTAGATGTGCCGCCGCCGCCGCCCGCCTCGGCGGAGGGGGAGGGGGCCGCGCTCGCTCTTTTCTTGGCGGAGGCATCGCCTTTTCTTCCCAAACCGCAAGCCTGACGGAGGGGCCTGGCCTATCCCGCCGCGGCCGCCGGAGGCGCTCCCGGCCCGGCTCCGTGGGGGGCAGCGCGGCCCCGCGGTCCCGGCAGCTCCGTTCCCCGCGGCCGGCCCGGCGCCGCCGCCCCCGCCCCCGGGAGGCTGGAAGGGGCCGCGGGTCCGGGGCGGGAGCGGGGGGCGCGGGCGGGAGCCGGGTTTTTCCGCGCCGGGACTCCGCCTGCCGCGCAGGGGCCGGGCCCGACGGGCTGGGGGCGCAGGGCGGGCGCGCTCACCTGAGCCGCCGGGGTCCCCCACCCAGCTGCCCAGGCCCGGAGCAGCCCGCGAGCGACCGGAACCCCGGCCCGCACCCCCCCCGCCCCCGCCCCCGCCCCGAACGGGCCTGAGCCCCGCGCTCACCGCGGCCGGCCCCGCGGCCCCGGCTCCTCGGCGTCGCCCGCCCTGCGCCAGCCCGCTGGGACGCCGGCTCGGCTGCGCTCCCCCTCTGGCGCTGGCGCGGAGCCGCCCGGGACTTTTATCCAGCGGGGCCCCCGGGATCAAAGCGATGGCGGACACAGGGCCCCGCGCCGAGGGGCCGGCAGCAGCGGCGCCGGGGCCTCCAGGAGGAGCGGACAGGTGTGGCGCGGACCCCGGCGCCCTCGGTGACCTGCGGGAGGCATCGGGCGCCCCGGCACGGCGCCACGGGGGAGTCGCCCGATCCCGCCGCCTGGATGGACAGATTCTGGGCGGCGCTGGGAAGCAGTGGGGCGCCGCTTACCGAGGTCGGCGGAGCTCGGGGTGGGGTCCTGGATCCTCTCTGCCCGAGCCCTGGCTGAACGCTCCACCCCAAGGACCCCCAAGAATCTCTTTCTCCCCCAGCCACCACTGGGCCGTCCCGGGTCAGGATGGAGGAGCCCGGGCTGGGTCTCCCCTGGGTCACCTCTACCCAACCTAGTTCATCTGCCCCATCAGCTCACCTTCCCCTGCACCTGAGAACAGAAGGAGATTCTTTCTCAGAAATCAAAACGGGGGGGGGGGGGGGAGGTGTTTGCTTAGGAGGCTTCTAGCTGGTGGGTGGGGAGGGAAAAAAGCATTTGTTCACCTTCCACACCCACCAAGTGCCATGGGCAGCTTTAACAGACCTTTTCTCTCAAGCCCTCCCGTCTACAGCCCACAGGATGCCGTTACACCCATTCTAAAGACAGGCCTTGCCTTCGGGACAGGGGTCCAGAACTGGGGCAGGCCTTCCTCTTCCTGAGCCCCTCTCCTAGTTCGGGGCAATGGGAAGGCTGTGTCCTCTGGAAAGCACCCACAGCCCCTCATGGTGCAGGAGGATTCGAGGCCTCCAGGGGCCCTGGCAGCACACTCTGCCCCCCAAATTGCCGCTGACCCTGAGTGCCTTCTGTCCTCACTGGGCATGAGGCTTGGGGCTGAGCTGCTACTCCGGCTGGCCTCCCGGTAAGACCAGACAGGGCCCCTAACGGCCAGTGTTCGGTGGGGCGCCTGGGTGGCTCAGAGGGTTACAGCCTCTGCCTTCAGCTCAGGTCATGATCTCGGGGTCCTGGGATCGAGCCCCGCATCGGGCTCTCTGCTCGGCGGGGAGCCTGCTTCCCCCTCTCTCTCTGCCTGCCTCTCTGCCTACTTGTGATCTCTCTCTCTGTCAAATAAGTAAATAACATCTAAAAAACCCAAAACAAAACACAACAGCCGGTTTGGGCACTGGAGGGGTGTGAGATGCTGGGGCAGACCCCAGAACCCTAAGATGAGCCGGAGGTGCCCCGGATGCTGGCCTGGGCTGGGGCATTCAACCAAGGAGAGGGCAGGCTGTGTCAGGTGTGGGTCCTCCCCATGGGCCCCTTCAGGGCGGCTGTGTGCCCATTTTCCAGATAAGGGGGACTGAGACTCCGAGAAGCTGGCCGAAGAGCTGAGGACGAGCTGTGCCCGCTCAGCAGTCTGCAGTGGCCGTCCCCTCACCGTCATCGTCATCGGGTCAGCTTCAAGGCCGTGCCCAGGGCCGGCCAGTCAGAGGCAGGAGCTCCAGACTTTGGCTCCACCCAGAGGATTCCACCTTCCCGCCCAGCCCCAGCTGACCTTGGCTTTGGGGAGAACCTGCCCAAGGAGCCCCCTCCCTCCAGGAGCCTATCCTTCCGCAGTCCCAGGCCGGGGAGCTCCGCCGCCAGCTGGATGGCGTGACCGAGTGGGGTTGTGCCTCTAAGCCGTTTCCTGGCCGGGATACTCGGGGCGAGGCCTGTGACCTCTCTCTGTGCCTCCATTTCCTCTTCTTTAAAGTGGGGTAGTGACCGTTCCTCTATCAGAGGTTCTTTTGTGGGATGGCGGGCGCCCATGCATGAAAGCGCCCAGCGTGGCGCGGCCGGGACGCAGGCATGACGAGGGCAGAGCATGCTTATTCTAGTCACTGCTGTTTGCTCTGATGTGTCTGAGCCAGCACCTTGGACCAAAACGAGTTCCTGTTTTGGTTTGTTCAACATAATTAGCAAAAGCGAACAGCTTTCCCCAGGACCTCCCCGTGCGTCTGTGCCTCTACCTTCCCCACCCCTACTCCTGGAGAGCCGTGCCCGGTCCTGTTGCGACAATTGGCGGCCATCCCTCATCTCCCCGCGGACTCAGACGCTGGCCTGTCCTTGTGCTCCCGCCCCCCAGGGGCCCGCTCTACCTTCTGCACCTCAGACTCCTCCCCTCGGGGTTTTCGAGTCCTGGAAGCTGGTGGGCGCTTCCAGGGCAGCCTGTCTTTCCAGCCGCCCGGCCCTGGGCCTCTGCGTCCAGGCTGCCCTCACCTGGCCCTGAGACCACTGTGGCCCGGACCTGTGGGAGGAGAGAAGACCTCAGTTGAGACGCAATGGGCCAGACGCCACCTCCCAGCCAGTAGGACAGCCGTGGTGAGAATCGGAGAACGGGGGTTGGCGAGGGTGTGCAGAGTCCGGGGCCCGCGCGCGCTGCTGGCCGGAACGTGGAAGGGGGCGGTCTCTGGGGGACACAGTCTGGGGGTTCCCTGGGAGTTGAAACAGAATTATCATACGATCTAGGTACTCCACTTCCGGGGATAGTCTCCAAAGGATTGAAAACAGGTGTCCGCACAAAAGCTCGTCCGGGACTATTCCCGGCCACATGGCGGACCATCGTCTAAAGGTAGGAAACCCCAATATCCATGACCAAATGAATGGATAAACAAAATGCGGTCCCTACGTGTGATGCAATAGTCCTCACACATAAGGCGGAATGAGGCAGTGAGATGCTCCACGATGGGTGGGCCTTGAAAGCATCCCACCAGGTGAAAGAAGCCAGACCCAAAAGGCTACATGTTTTATGATTCCGCTTGTAGGAGACGTCCAGAATAGGTAAGTCCACAGAGACAGAAAGCAGACTGCTGGTTGCCAGGGGACGGGGAAGAATGGGGAACGAGTGTGAATGGGTACAAGCTTCCTTTTTGGGGTGATGAAAATGTTCTAAAATTGATTGTGGTGGTAATTGCACAACATTGGGGGTGTACTAAGCAATTCTATACTCCAAAGCTGTTAGTTTTATGTTATGAGAATTTTACTTGGAAAAAAGCCCTAGAGCATCAATGAGTCTGAGCCACGGTGGCCACTGACTCCAGGGGGCTGGAGACGTGTGGCTGCGTTAGAACAGGGCGGGCAGCTCCCACTCTGAAATTCTCCTGGGACACGGGATGTACCCCCCGTTTGCCCGTTAGACAGATGTCTAGGGTACCCACGTGTTGGGGGATCCAACATCAGGGCTGAGTGCCTGATTTCCTAGCCTGTGGCTGGGCCTCTGATCTTTGGGTTTCTTACCTATAAAGTAGGGACAAGAATAGTACCTTCCGCCTAGGGGGGTGGGAACTTGGAAAGAGGCAGGACCTGCAGAGGCCAGAGAGCTTGTGAAATTCGATTCTTATTGTTTCGGTAGGGATGCTGGCCATCCCTCAATGACCCAGGTAGGTTGAGGTCCTGGGCACAAAGGGCTCATGGAATGTCTAGAGGGCGGAGACTCAGCAGGAACAACAATCCAAATCCCTTTGCTGCAGTGGCCCACAGACCAGGGACACCACAGATGCTGGGGGGGGCTGGCCCTCCTCTGCCCGCCCCCCTCCCCCCACTGCCACCGTTGGTAGACTTCATAGTATTCCTGCCCCCCCGCCCCCGCCCGGGGGGCAGTGTGTGCTTCTGGGTGAGCTTGGATCTGGTGTATGTCCAGTGGCAAGGAAGCTGGGGAAGTGAGAACCCACAGGGGGCTCACCTTAGGAGGGTATGGCAGACATGATGTGGGGGTCCGGGGGGGCTGTCCCTTGGGAGGGCGACATGGGAGAGGGAGCCGGTGACCTTGGATGAGTACAGTTAACTGATGGGAGTTGTGAACCACGTGTAGACATGTGCACAGTTCCTGGAAAAAGGCAGAGACGGAACGTTTCAGGAAAAAAAGAGCTAGGGCCCAAATGGGGCAGGTTCAGAGCCCAGGCGGGCTGAAGGCACTGGGGGGGGAGGGAGGATGGCCTGGTGGAGGGCCATCAGCTTTGTAGGGGGTCCCACCTGAAACCCTGCATGAGGCCCCTTCAGACCTGTAATGGGCCCCGAGGGCTGGGCCTCAGGGACCCCAGGTCATGTAGCAGCTACAGACCCAGGGTCCTTGCCCACGTGTGGGACTGCCCTGCGCCGCCGTCCGGCTCCCTCCTAGGGCCCCCTCAGGGCCGAGACTGGGTCCGGTCGCAGGAGGAGGGCTGCTCTGGGCTCCAGCTGTGGCCGGCCATCTGGGGCCCAGGCCTCTGCCGCCTCGCCTGGCCTCGCCTGGCCTCGCCTCGCCCAGCCACCTGGGCAGCTCTGCAGGGCAGCTGCTGGCCTCCGAGGCCCAGGAGGGCAGGGAAGTGGGGCAGACAGTCCCACACCCTCCGGCCCCTTGCTCTGAGAGGAGGCTCTGCTCCCCAGCCTGCCGAGAGCCCAGCTCTAGCTACGAGCCAGGAAGGGACCTCCAGGCCAGAGCCGGCAATCAGGGAATTTGAATCCCCTTCTGGTTTCCCCACAGCCCCCCACCCCCATCTATTAGTTGGAAATCCCCCTTGGCCTCAAACCCTGGGACCTTGATTAGTAAAACCCCTTGCTTGGTGCAGGTGGGAGTGGGAGTCTTGGCCCCTTATGGACACCTCCACGTCTGACGCTGGGACGTCCTCTTTTGGGAAGCAGGTGGTCATTTGCAGCCCTGGCCCGAATGACCTTGGGATCACCTGGCAGAAGGGACCCTCCATACTCCTTACCCTAGGACTGGGAGCACCTGGGAGTTCGAGCCCTGGCTCATTAAGGGGGGGCCTCCAGGGCTGCAAGAGGAAGCTGGGTCCTTGTGCTCCCTGTCATCCTGCTGTGATCTTCCCTCCCTATCCCCCGTGCCAGGGAACAGGAGACCCATGTAGGGTTTTCTGGCCCCAAGCTCAAGCTCAGGTCCCTCCAGTCATTGGGCCAGACCTGCCTGCCTCTCAGCACTCCGTCTGCTCCTGGCCTCCCCACGAAGCCCCAGCTGGTGGCGGGTGTGCCTGGCCGAAGGATGGGTGTCAGGGGCCACCTGGGAAGGCCACTGTCCAAAGCAGGGAGGGGGAGGGGTGGGGTGAGGGAGGGGGAGGAGAGGTGCTTCCTGAAACTCGGAGGAGGCGGGGCTCTCTGGGGCGACAGGAGTGTCCCCAGTGTGCCAACCTGTGCCCCTCACTGTCCAGGTGAGCAAGGGCATCAGGTGAGCAAGGGAGGTTAGGCTGCCCCAGGCCTCGGGGGGCACCAGACAGCGCCCCTCCTTAGCTCTCCCAGCTGCTGGCTCCTTCGCACCCTAATGAGCTCCGGGCCAGCTGGTCCCCAGCCGCGCGCCCGGGGTCCCAGGCCTGCACTAGCAGCTGCGGGCCAGGGAGGCCGGCCATGTGACCTTCGGCCCGGCCCCCTCCCACCCTGTGATCTGCACGTGGCCTCTGGGGAGGCAGAAACAAACCCTCAGATCTCCTGGCTGGGAACCTCTCCGCGCCAGCGACATCAAAGGGGGCAGCGGGGCGCGGGGGCGGCAGACGCTGCTCTTAAAGGGCCACACCACTGTTTAATTCAAAGCAGACCCTGGGAACCGCTGTCGGGCTACCGCGGGGAGGGAGGCCGCGGGGCTGGAAGGAGCGGGGAGGCAGCGGTCCCTGTCCTCCCCAGACCCCACTGCACTCGCAGCTCAGGGCTGGTTGGAGGCTGGGTTGGGAGGGTGCCGGGAGCCTCCACCAGCCCCCACCTGGGCTGCTGCTCCGCGTCTCGGAGGGGAGCGCACCTGGGGGGGTTATTGGTTATTCGCCGCAACTGAGAACCTCCACTCCTTTCACGAGCTCCGTAGCGTGATGGCGCCAGCCTGCACACCTGTGAGCGGAGGCTCTTCCCCGCCTGGGAGCCGCCCAACCCCAGCTCCCGGCCCTGAGCCCTGTGCCCGGTCAGGCTGTCCCCTGGGGCAGGGAGGGGACCGCCAGGACGTGGTGTCAGGAGGAAACAAGCCAGCGGACCCGCACGAGGTGGCGAGGTGGCCTGTGGGCCGCGGGAGGTTGCTTGGGTTCCATTCTTGGGCAATGGGCACCACCGCCTTAACGATGATACAGGTAATTTCTGGAAAGTTCTATGTCGGAAAGTCGATTTGGCTGGTTAGGTTCAAGTGCAAGGTTATTATAGTCATCACGTATGTATGTGAACGCGCATATATACGTACGTACACTTTAAACGCATCCTGCTGAATTGTAAGTATGGTATGGAGGTACGTGCCTCCCCTGGCCACTTGTTCCTTGAGCTTCGCCTCCCAGGCCAGCCAGGAGATACCTGTAACATTGACCTGAGGTCCTAAGAGGACCACAGTTCGGGACAACATGTCTTTAGAAAACATGGCCTTAGTCCCATTTGCGATGCCCAGGAAGATAACCTCCATGGACCTCCTCCTTCCTCGGCATTCGGGTTGGGCTGGGCCAGCCTGGGAGATTCTCTGCAGCCTGGGGCAAGGACCCTAACCCAGTCTTCTGAGCGGGCTCAGGACCAGCGGGAGCCTGCTGCGGGCCCTCACTGCCTGTGATGCTCTCTCGGGCTCGACAGCCCCGAGCCTCTGTCTCCTGAGTGCTGCTGCTGCTGCCCCTTGGCCTAGTGGAGAACCAGGACCCAGGCACCCAGGACTTCATGCCCCGACCACCTCCTCGGCTACCCACAGGCCGAGACATCCCATATACCGCCAGGCTGGGGACACTGGCGCTCTGGCTGCAGGGTAGGGCGGTAGAGGTCCTGCAGCAGGTCACGTGGGCTGCAGTGAGGAAAACAGACGAGGGTACCCCTCCTGCCATCCGCTATGCAAGGAGAGAAAGAAGTCACGCCTGTGTCCCCGTAGGATTCTCACACATGCGCCTGCTTGTCTTTGCAAAAAGAAACACGGGAAGGGGCGCCTGGCTGGCTCAGTGGGTTAAGCCTCTGCCTTCCGCTCAGGTCATGGTCTCAGGGTCCTGGGATCCAGCCCCGCATCCGGCTCTCTGCTTGGCGGGGAGCCTGCTCCCCCCTCCCCCCTCTGCCTGCCTCTCTGCCTACTTGTGATCTCTCTCTCTCTCTGTCAAATAAATAAACAAAAGTCTTAAAAAAAAAGAAATACGGGAAGGCTACCCCAGAACTAAGGATTCTTTTCTGTGGGGTAAGCAGGAATGGACCAGGAGGCAGGGATCCTTTTTTTTTTTTTAAAGATCTTATGTATTTATTTGACAGAGAGAGAGATCACAGGTGGGCAGAGAGGCAGGCAGAGAGAGAGGGGGAAGCAGGCTCCTCACTGAGCAGGGAGCCCTGTGGGGCTCGATCCCAGGACCCTGAGATCATGACCTGAGCCGAAGGCAGACACTTAGCCAAATGAGCCACCCAGGCGTCCCTGTATTTCTTTCTTTCTTTTTAAAGTTTTATTTATTTGAAAGAGAGAGCGAGAGAGAGAGAGGAAGAGACCGCAAATGGGGGTAGGGGCAGAGGGAGATCTTTGAGCAGATTCTCCACAGAGCAGAGCCTCACGAGGGGCTGAATCCCATGCCCGTGAGATCATGACCTGAGCTGAAATCAAGAATCAGACACTTAACCAACTGAATCACCTAGGCACCCCCATGATAATCTGTCTTTCTTTAGTGGTTTATATCCTGAGGACAAAAACAACTACAAAGAGATCTTGAAATTTCCTTAGTAGGTCAGTAGTTAATAGATGGCTGTAGTAATTTCAAAGCTATTTGGAGGGAATTTTGGAATAGAGAATGTGAGTAAATATACCGATGTGACTGAAAACAAGCATTCTCACTGTGGAGAAAGGAATATTTGTTTGAACCATGTAGATTTGCTTTTTTTTTTTTTTTGTAGAACAAAAATGGTTGAATATTGGCAATTTCATATGCTTCAACCACATGTAAATATGGAATGAGGGAAGGGGAAGAAGCCGGAGGTGTGGTTTGGAGGGAGAGACGTTCGATGCCTTTGGGACGCCAGCTCTGTCCCTGGCGAGGTTGTGGAGGCCAGAGGCACCCCCACAGCACGGAGCACGCCCCACTTCAGGCCTTGGTTTCTAAATCCCTTTCCCCCTATGGGAGGCTGGGGCTTCCTTGAGAAATGGCCCATTCAGGGCCGGGACAGGGAACTTCCTGGGTGAGCCTAGAACTTCGTAAGTGGCAGAAGTGAAGACGTGCTCGGAGAATAATGGAAACACGTCAAAAACGATGCAGGAAAGACGTCGCCGACGAAGGTGCCTGCAGACTTGCTCAGAGGACGCTATCTATGTTGGAGTTCACAGGGGTGCGTAGTAGTTCGGTGGTTGTGGAAGAGGATGGCTTTGCTCTTAGGAAACACACACAAGTCCTCAGTGGCGAAGGTGCACAGTGTCTCCAGCTTCCTCTCAAATGGTTCAGAAAAAAAAATCCGTATATACGGAGACAAGGAGAAGAGGACAAAGCCAGCAGGCAACATGTTACAACTGGCGAGTCTAAGAGACACTCAGGAGCTCCTCGGACTGTTCTTGCAACTTTCTTCTAAGTTTGAAATGATATAAAAATAAAAATCACCCCCCTCCAAAAAGAAGGGAGCATGGGAGCCAGCTTGAAGGGGGTCTCATTGGCCGAGTTTAGATCAGTTTGAGCATCAAAAAGAATCTATGAATTCATATTAACATTTAAGAATTTTACATATTTATTTATAAAAGATTTTATTTAGTTATTTGACAGAGAGAGAGAGAGATCACAAGCAGGCAGAGAGGCAGGCAGAGAGAGAGGGGGAAGCAGGCTCCCCGCTGAGCAGAGAGCCCGAAGCGGGGCTCAATCCCAGGACCCTGAGGTCATGACCTGAGCCGAAGGCAGAGGCTTTAACTCACTGAGCCACCCAGGCGCCCTGAGAATTTCTTTTTTTCAAGAGGGAAAGCATTTCTCAACCAAAACAATACCTACTACGTGTAAAGGAAATGATAAAATTAGGAAGTCAGGACTTTGCAATCATAAATGTAATGAAGGGTTCAGACACCAACCATCAAGGGAAGCTAAAGCCACTGGGTAAATAGCTATTGGAAAAACATATTTACAGTCTCACAGAGTTGCCACACACTCTGTGGCTTATACCCTCTGGGAAGAACCTTGACCATGGAGCAATCTGGCAGACCCCACCTTGACCACGTGTCCAGAACTCGCTTCCCACTAACAGGACGAGCCGGTGTCCTGGATCTCCTGGCGGGCTTCCCCTGGACCGCCTCACTGCTCTGAACGCTCAGCCCCAGAAGGCGGATGCGGTCGGCAGAAAAGGGTCCACATTCACAAAGTGTGAGTGTCGTGAAAAATTAAAACAAGCCAGACAAAAGACAGACGGTCTGCTGTGGGTTAAAAGAGCGCAGACAGACATGACGACCAGCTGTAAAGGACCGTTCTGGGACAAGGGCAATTCTAACGTCAAGATGACTAATGTCAAGATAACGTTGTCGCATCTGTGACTGTGTGCTCGTTGGGGGCAGGGACGGGTTACAGTCAAATGGGGGAAGGTCCTGGGTCTTAGGAGGTGCTGCTGGGTTATTTGGGTTATATCGTCAGCTGACTTTCATTAAAATACATTTGCAAATATAAATGTACAGAGTAGGCAAATATGACAAGTTGTTAACAGTGGTCATCTGAGAGAAAGTATAGAGAAGTGTTGGAAAGTGATGGTTTACTGTATTAAGGATTTAGCTTTCTCTATTGTCATTTTTTAAAGTTTTTTGTTTGTTTGTTTTTTAGATTGTGTTTGTTTGCCAGAGAGAGAGAGAGAGCACAAGCAGGGGGAGCAGTAGGGGGAGGGGAAGCAGGCTCCCCGCTGAGCTGGGAGCCCGATGAAGGGCTCGATCCCAGGACCCCAGGATCATGACCCAAGCCGAAGGCAGATCTTAACTGACTGAGCCACCCAAGCGCCCCTTAAAGTTTTTGTTTAAATCATCTCTATACTGAACGTGGGGCTCGAACTCATGATCCTGAGATCCCGAGTCGCACACTCCTCCGACGGAGCCAGCCGGGAGCCCCTATGGATGCCCTTTTTAAATTGGAAAATTTGTTGAGATACAGAATCATGTGGAATCCTAAGAAATAACATGGAGCTACCCCTTGTGCACTTTGCCAGCTTTTTCGCAATCATAACATTTGGCAGAACTGTGGACCTATCACTCCCTGGACAGTGGGGTGAACACGGCATACCCCCCTTCGCATTCCCTGAAGGTCCCAGGCATTACCCTCCCACAGCCACACTGGCCTCACTCTGTCCCTCAAACCATGGCCCCAACACCAGGCAACCCTTCCACCATTTCTAACATGCTGCGTTTCCATCAGGCTGTATAGCCGTGGCCCTACAATTTGCCTGTAGCCTCTGGGGAAGGCTTTTTATGCCTCAGTCCCCTTCCCGGGGGAGCACTCCAGGCCGCTGTACCCGTAGCTTGTTTTGGATTGCTGAGCGATGTCCCGCGGGGTGACCACGCGGTGTCCAAGCCCCCACAGAAGGACACCTGGGCTCACTGCAGTTGTTGGCTGTGGAAGATGAAGCCGCATCATCGACAGGAGCGGGGACACGAGCGTGCAGCCCTGCCCTTCTCCCACATGTCGGCTTGGGCGAGAGAAACACGAGCTGCACAGAGACACTGAACGAAGCACCCGGTAAGGACTCCTCTTCGTGGCCTGGACAACCTCCCAACGATGGATTCGACCGCCCGTTCTCTCCCGGGGGCCTCCGCTGGGACGGCATCCCGGATCCCGGCAGCTCCAGGCTCCGGAACACCTGCAGGAGGTGACGGAACGCTGAGTAAGCGTGCCGAGTTGCAGGGAGGAGCCCAGGCGGGGCAGACCTCCCCAGGGGAGCAAACCGTCCCCGTGTGTGTGTTCGGCCCCGAACACACAGTGTGTGTTCAGCTTCTCAGGCTGCGGGGCCAGACCCCAGGGCTCCAAGCCAGCGTGCAGTGGTTGTCTCTAGGCTGTGTCCACAGATGCCCCACTGATTCCCGGCCCAGCCCCGACAGGCCGCTGAGGGGAGGGGGGTCTGCCCTGACTCTCCCACCTCCCACCGCCAGGGCCCCAGTGCGGATCCCACAGAGTTTGGGGCACCCTGCCTCTGTCAGGTGAGAATCAGCAGCGGGAGGGGAAGGCCCAGTTGGGGGGGGAGCGTATGTTTGTTGTACCAGCGACGGTCGGACACTTGCCCCGTGCCAGGCTCCGCCCTGCATATCGGCGCAGCGGAGGGCCCCACGGATGGGAAGAGCAATGAATGAGGGAGTGAGCATGAAAGTCTGTCCTTGTGGAGCTCAGGCTCCAAGGGAACCCCGGCAGGACGACGTGCCAAAGAGGCTGGGCTGGGGCGAGTTGGGGTGCAGGACCCTGTCTCCCACAGAACCGCCTGTGGGGGCCTGAGGGCAGAAGGGTGGGGTGGGAGAGCTCGAGCCCACAGCACTACAAAGGCCCCAGGAAGGTGCGCTCCAAGGCCCGGTGTGCCCAGCCCTGCGCGGGCAGTGAGACCGCGAGAGCAGGCCGGAACGGACAAGGTGATAGCAAGGAAGGGATGGGGCAGCAGGCGTGGTCTCTGAGCTGGTGAAGACCTGGCTGTGGCTGGTCCTGGGGCCTGACCAGATGACCTCCAAGTGCCTCCTGTGTGACATCTCCAGTGTCCTCTGATGCTCTGGGGCCTCACGGGAGGGGCTCATGGATGGTGAGAGGGCTCAGTGGGACACTCGGGTCCCACTGAGCATTGCGCTGCTGCCTGGATCCTGGACCCTGAGACCGGACTATGAGGGGTGTCCCTGGAGCTTCCCAGTTTCCCTACACATGCCTGCAGGTGTCTGTGTTGATCAGTATGTGGGTGCGCAAGAGGTGGATGGGTCACCTACACGAAGGCGAGACAGAACCCACACAAGAGGGGTGGAAGGATCCCACGCGCCCCTCCTCCCCAACCGGCTGGGATGGGGGACATGTTCTGGCGCGGGGGCTGCTAGTGGTGACTGCCCGCCCAGCCCGGAACCCACAGAACGCTGGACTCGGACTTTCACTGAATGCACTCTCTCTGGTCTGGAGCCTCTGGCCGGCCTTTACCCGGAGTCGGTCCCTGACCCTCATGCCACCCCCCAGGGCCGCAGGCGGAGTGACCACGGGGGACTTGGGGACAGTGGGCAGGAAGGAAAGGCAGGTGGGCGGGCGCTGGAGCCACGGGCGAAGGGCAAGCGAGGCGCAGGGCGGCGACGCGTGGTGGCCCGGAGGGGACCCGGAGCCCAGGCCACGCGAGCTAGCGGCCCGCAACCACGCATCGCCCGTGGGGTGTCGGCGCCCAACCACGCGGGTCGCGAGCGCTAGTGGGTCTGCGAACGCGCCGGGGCGGGGCCCGGCCCGGGGGCGGGGCCCGGACGTCGGGGCGGGCCCGGAAGCATGCCCGAGCTCCGCCCCCTCAGGCCCCGCCCCGCCACCGCGTGGCCGTGCGTCCCGGCTGTTAGCGAGAAAGTGGTTTGACGCCGAGCGGGCGGCGGCGGATCACGTGAGCGGAAGATGGCGGCCCCGGCAGGTGGAGGGGGCTCCGCGGTGTCTGTACTGGCCCCGAACGGGCGGCGCCACACGGTGAAGGTGACGCCGAGCACCGTGCTGCTGCAGGTGCGGCGGCGGCGGGCGATGGCGGCGGCCGGGAGAGCGGCGGGCGGGAGGGCGGCGCCGGGCCCGCGCTTGCGGTTGGCTCCGGGGGGCGCGGGGGCGGGGGATTGAGGGGGCGGGTCCAGCGGCGGCCAATGAGCGGCCTCCTGGCGCGGCGGGCCCGCCCCCTTCCGCGCCGGGCCCCGGGCTCAGGGGCGCCGCGGGTCCCTGTAGGGCAGGGGTCGGGCTGGCGGGAGTCGGGGCGCGGCACCTCCTTCCGCCCCACGGAGTCCGCGGCGGAGCCTCGAGCCGTGTCCCCGTCCCGGGGCGTCCTCCAGCCCGGTGTCCCCTGGGTGTGCGGCCTTGGCGCCCGGAAAGTGACTTGCTGAGTCACTCGCTGCACTTTGTCTAGGACATGTTGCATTAAAAAGGCCTCTCAGGCCCCGCTGTGCTGGGCCCCGGTCGGGAGGAGCCCCCAGGGTGGGCGGAGCGGGCTGAGCCGTGTGCTTGCGGCGCCGGGGAGCGGGGGCCGTCTGGGCCGGCGGCTCGTGGGGAGGACGGTGACGCCCGGCCGGCGGTGGGGCCCTGTGTGTAGCTGGAGGTCGTTGGGGGCCGTCCCGCAGGCCCAGTGACGAGAGGCGCGGCGAACAGACGTTGCAGGGGAGGTGTGTGGGCCTGTGGAGTGGACAGCCCGTCGTGGGGTCCCGCACAGCCCAGTAGTTGATGGATAGATGGAGTGTGTGCCTGCAGGCCCAGCCCCAGGCCAGGCACGGTGGCTCACGGGCCTGTCGTCTGACTCCTAGGTTCTGGAGGACACATGCCGGAGACAGGACTTCAACCCCAGTGAATACGATCTGAAGTGAGTTTGCTGGGGTCCAGTCCGTCGATCCCTGCCCTGCGCCCTGCCTGGGGGCTTAAGCCAACACGGTCATTTTTTCACAGAAGCTCAAAGTCAAGGTGTGGGCAGGGCTACGCTCCCCGCAAGACTGCAGGAGAGCGGCCATCCTCGTCTCTCCCGGCTGCTGGTGGCTCCGGGCTCCTTGGCTTGTGGCTGCCCTCAGCCTCTACCTCCTCCTCCTCATGCAGCCTTCTCCCTCTGTGTTGTGTGTCTTTTCTTCTGTCTCCTATAAGGACACTTGTCATTGGATTTAGGGCCCACCCCATTCCAGGATGACCTCATCTCAAGATCCTTAACTCAGTTATAGCTGCCAAGCTCTTATTTTCAAGTAAGGTCCCATTCCCGGGTCCCGGGGGTTAGGATGTAGATGTGTCTTTTCTAGGGGTCTCTGCAGAGGGTTTTTTTGCATTTGGTTGTATAAGTTCCTGGTGGGGCTCTGAGGGCAAGAGATGGGAAAACCCCAAGAACTGGGAAAAACCCTGCAAACAGGGCGGTCCGGCGGCCTCGAGGTCCCGGAGTTGCACGCATGGGTCTCCGTGTGCGGGCATTTTTCTAGAAAGGGGCTTCCATCGGATCCTTAAGTGGTCTAAAACAACAAAAGGGTTAGGGCGCCTGGGTGGCTCAGTTGGTTGAGGGACTGCCTTCGGCTCGGGTCCCTGGATCGAGTCCTGCATCGGGCTCCCAGCTCCATGGGGAGTCTGCTTCTCCCTCTGATACCCTCTTCTCTCATGCTCGCTCTCTCAAATAAAAATAACAACAATAACAACAACAAAAGGGTCAGAACTCGACTTTGGTAGGGTGTGGGTTTCTTTTCCACCTGAGAACTTTTCGCCTTAGCAGCGTGTCTTGATGGTGTGGCTGCCGTCACGTCAGGGACAGAGAGGAGCCCTTAGTGCTGGAGCTTGCTTTCTTGGGCTTTGCCTGTGCTGCCGCTGAGAGCCTTGGGGCTGTGCTCCATGCCCGCTGTCCCCTGCCACGCTGTTACGGAGTTCGTCCCCCGCCCCTCCCCCCACCAGCCAGAAGCTTGTTAGAACTTTTTTTTTATTTATGTGACAGAGAGAGAAAGAGATCACAAGCAGGCAGAGAGGCAGGCAGAGAGAGAGAGGGGGGAAGCAGGCTCCCTGCTGAGCAGAGAGCCCGATGCGGGGCTCGAACCCAGGGCCCTGAGATCACGACCTGAGCCGAAGGCAGAGACTTCAACCTACTGAGCCACCCAGGTGCCCCTGTTAGAACTTTCTGAGCAGAGCCAGGTGCATGCCCCTAGTCACCCCTGGGTGTGTGTTTATTTTCTGAGCCTGGACTTGGGCTGTTGCTGCTTTATGCCTGGGGGGGGGGTCAGCCCCTTGTCTGCCCCAGACGGTGACCCGTTTCTGGTTTCTCCCCCTCGCTTTGTCCTTGTATGCTCAAAGCTGAGTCAGTACCCATTTTTTCTTTCCATCGAAAGACCCGCTGCAGACAGGCCCGCCGTGTCCCTACTGGCTCGCAGGCTGTGCCGCTGAACAGCCGCAGGGGCACTGGCCGGGGGCGGGGGAGGGGGGACTGCTCCAGCGGGGCTATGCGGGCTCCGTGTGGACGCCGGGCTGTGTCGGGCTCTGCAGGGTGGCCTGCAAGCTGTGGCCTGTTTTGCAGGTTTCAAAGGACTGTTCTTGACCTCTCTCTCCAGTGGAGATTCGCCAACCTGCCCAACAATGCCAAGCTGGAGATGGTGCCCATCTCCCGGAGCCGCGAGGGGCCCGAGAACATGGTAGGTGGCTCTCAGGGCGCGGCCGGTGGTGCTGCTGCCTCCGGCTTTTTCCTTTAGGCTGTTTGGGCTGCGGGAGGCTCCTGTGTGCTGAGCAGGAGGGTGAATGGAGGGCGGCGTGCCGGCGAGGCCCGTGTCCCCACGCTCTCACCACCGTCCGGGGTCAGCTGTGGATGGGAAACGAGCCTTCTCAGTCTTTGCTCTGAGGTTATCTCTGGGGGGAGCTTGCTGGTGCTGGGCCCATCCTCAGCTCTCGCCCAGCTTGGCGATTGTGGTCACGGAATTGCCTGGAGCCTGCAGAATCCTGTGTGATGTCGCGTGCAGCCTAGTTGGGGAGGGGGGCCATGGCCCCGAGGCCCAGGCTTCACCCTTGACCTCCCAGGCCTCGGCTACACCACGGCCCGAGCGTCTGACCGTGGCCCGCGGCCTTCTACCAGATCTATGACTCGGGTTCTGGAGATCGGGCGGCCGACCCCATGGCTGTCGTGGGTGGCGGAGGGGTGCTCGCGGGTGTCGGACGCACGCTGGCCTTGGGGCTCTGAGCACGGTGCCCTGGTGTGCCCGTCCCTCGGCAGAGGGACCGCAGAGGGGACCCAGTCCCCACTTACGGAGGTAGCTGTCGTCCCCGGCGCTGCCAAAGCCGTGTGCTCGTGTGTGGAGAGAGCTCAGGGGATGTTTGCGCCCCTTGTCCATTGCCGCGTGACCCCGAGTCTGGCGGCTCCCCACCCGGCGACAGACACATCTACGGAGTGTCCAGGGCCTGCTGCCCGCGTGCCCGCACGGTGTCGGCAGCCCCAGAGGACAGGCTCGCTCTCCTGGGCCGCGAGAGGGGGACGCGGGTCCGGGCGGGAGGGCTGCTCGCCTTCCTGACTTGGTTTCCCGCTCCCGCACCCCTCAGGTTCGCGTCGCGCTGCAGCTGGATGACGGCTCTCGGTTGCAAGACACTTTCTGCTCGGGCCAGACGCTCTGGGAGCTTCTCAGCCATTTTGCACAGACCAGGTGAGCGCCAGTGAGCGGGTTTTGGGCTCTGCCCTCTGTGTGGAGAGGGAGCTGCTGGGCCAGGGGCCTGGGCCGGAGCCACCGCCCTGAGGTTTGCCGTGGCCCGAGGCCATGCCTCCTGGGCTCTGTGATCCTGGCGAGGGGCCTGGTTTCAGACGAAGGGGCCTCCTGTCTGTTTGCCGCCCTGGCAGGTGCTGGCTGCCCGCAGCTCATCTTTCTCACGGGGTTTCCTGTCACTGCAGCGGGGCTGCCCGTGCCCCCCCGGAAGGGAAAGCCATGCTTCTATCGTTACGGGGGGCTCGGTGAGCAGTGAGGGGACCGGGGGCCCTGGGCTCCTCAGTGGACCAGGGCTCTGGGTATAAAACTTCCTTATTGTGGAAACGGTCCCGTTTAAGAAGAAAATTTTAATGGCATTTGGCACATCAGTTTCATCTGGTAATTAACGTTTAAACATAATTTCTGAATGAGTCAGAATGGAGCGCTTTACTTTTGGTCTTTCGTTTTGGCATGGAAGTCTTCGTCCACTTGTGAACGTCTCGGCCCGCGGAGGGGAGGGACCGTGGGCAGGTGCGGTGCGCACTGTGTGGCCCTGGGTCGGTCGCCGGCCGTCCGTGGGCCTCCCGCGGGCGGTGTGAGGATGGGCCAAGTGACGTGTCACCACTCCGAAGATTGGCCTGGCCCGGAGGTGTGTCTGTGGACGGGGGACTCCGGGTAGGCCCGTCCTGGGGACAGAGGCTCACCATAGGACAGCCCCCGCTGGTCTGATCGCGGTGCCCAGGGCCCCTGTGGTCCCCGCAGCCGACTCCTGTCCCCCCACCTGAGCTGTCCCTTTGGGGCTCCTCTTCCCGTTTCTGATGTGCTGGTCCTGCTAGCGACGTGGCTCTGGAAGTTGCTGTGCCAAGAGCGGGTGGCGACCTTCCGCTCCCCCGCCCCCGGGCCCGGGCCCCAGCAGCCAGGGCTGC
>CM052804.1:828521-843364 GCA_028533885.1 Nasua narica | reverse complement strand
TCCCTCTTTCGTGGGGACCACTTAGGCCATGAAGGGCTGCCTCACCGAGTTCACCGCGCCGACTCTGGAGCTGATAGTTAGGTGCACAGAGCTTCAAGAAGATGTCACAGAGAAGCAGGGGGGCTGCCCTGGGAGGCCTCAGAAGCAGCCACACTGGGACCTGGGGAAGAGCCTTCTGGGCAGAGGTGATAGCACGTGCAAAGGCCCTGCAGCAGAAATGAGGAACAGGAAGAATTCACGGAATGGAGTGTGTCATTCATTCTCCTCCTAAAGCTACAACTCAGAGCCCAGGCAGTGGCCGCCCCGATCGTGGGTGCGGTGGGTGATGGCTAGGCACGGAGACGAGATGGGGAAGACGGGAGACAGAGGAGGCATGAGAAGGCAGGGGGCCTTCGCTCCCCTCCCGCTTTGTGCTGCTGGTCCTGGAGGCAGTTTTCTGGGGACGGTGGGCCTCGGCTTTCTGGACTGGGGCTGCTGTTTCAAGAACGGGGAGGTTACGTGTCCCCCCTCCCCCGGTGGTTCCCTAGGCAAGGAAGCAGGACAGTGTGACCCAGGAGCTTCGGCTGCTTGGCCGCGGCTGTGCCTGATCGATCCCCCCGGCATGGAGCTCCGGGAGCTGGGGTGCGAGGGGCCGTTCCCGAGGCTCAGAAGCAGGCCAGGCCTGCCAAGGGGCCGCGGCGCCGGGAAGGTGGCTGACCAGTGCCTTGAAAAACTGTAGGGAAAGTGTTTCTTCTAGAATCACGTATTGTCGAAGCGTTCGCGAGAGTGAGGGTGGAGCAACGCTGCTTCCGGGACGGAAGGTCACGCGTTGCCTCCTCGCCGGTGCCCTGAGGGAGCTGCTGAGACTGCTCCACCGAAGGGCACACGGGGTCCGCCAGGAGGAGCTGGACCTGGGTGCAGGCCAGGAGTCCTGCCGGGGGGAGGGGAGTCCTGCTCTCAAGCTGGGCCTGGCTGGCGAGGAGTGGCCCCGAGGCAGGGAGCCTGGCCGCCCCGCCGTGAGGCGCCCCCTCCAGAGGGGGCACTTGTAGGTACGAATGAGAACAGAACAAAACGAGCCGCACTGGAGACTGAAACGTAAAAGGGATCAGCGTCCCTGTGGTGACGCAGGACCTGGTCCCCGGCCGTCTGGGGGACAGAACCAGAGGAGGACGCGGTAGGCCGGCCTCTCGGGAGGGGAAGCCGCCGATGGAGTTTAGGGAGCCGAGCAGGGTGGGGACGGCTCTGGGGAGGCGGGGGCTCGCACCCCGGGGAGCTGGGCAGCGGGAGTTGGCAGTGGGGCGTCCACGGACGTGCGCCCGCGTGGCTGTCCTCTGTGGCGCCCAGAGCAGTTTGCATCCGCGTCGCGCTCTCGGGAAGCCCTCCCAGCGCTGGTCCGCGGCTGTGCGGCTGTGGTGTGCGGTGCGCGGGCTGGGTGCCACCAGCTGCGGGCGGCTGGGCACTGCCCTGTGGAGAACGGGGGTACACGGGCCCGCCGCCCGACCGGGACCCTGGTCCTTGCTGACACCGCGTTCTAGGGGACGAATGCGAGGCCCACAGAGAGGCCCCGCGCTGAGCTTCATCTCCGAGGTTCTGCGCCCCTCTTGGGAGCTGGTGTTCACAGAGTGGGGCCCGCGGGGGGTAGAGGGGCAGGCGGCAGCTTCAGCCCCGGGTCCTGGCCCCGCGCCCCATTGGCTGGTGATGTGCGCTGGGGCCACATGATGGGGGCGGCCCGCCAGGCAGGGCCGCTGCGGGTGGGGACCTGTGCGTGGTGCCCCTACAGGCCCTCGGAGGACGCTGTGCGCTGACTCTGGCGGGGGCTGGCGGCTCTGGGAGTCCCACGTCTGTGCGGGGTGGCATGAGCGGGGAGCTGGTTCTCCCGGCCGGTGCTCTCGGGACGAGGTCCGAGTCCACGGGCAGCGGCATGCCGTGCTTGGCGGGGAGCTGGCAGAGGGGAGCACGGCGTCCGGGGGCCACTGCCGCTCAGGGGGCGGCTCCTTCGCGCAGCGGCCCTGCCCTGCCCACCAGCATCTGGATCAGCTAACTGGCCACCGGACGTGCCGCCTGTGCCACACGTGTGGGCCACGGAGGCAATTCAGGCTTTTCGGGCGGCCACATCAAAGGAACAATGAGAACAGGTGCAATTAATTTTAGGATTATGATGGACCTGACCCAGTGTGTCTAAAACGTTAAGCTTTGAACACGTGATTAACAGGAAAATGGGATACTTTTACGTTCCTTGTTGGACAGAGGACTTTGAAATCTGGCGTGTCTCACGCTTGGACTGGCCTCCCCTTGGGCTGCAGCCGGTGCTGGGCTCCGCGGGGACTGGCTGGTCCTCCCTACTTCTCAGCTTTCTGCTGCAGGGAGGGCCCCAGGGAGAGGGGCTCCGGGCCTGCGACTCCCGGGCTAGGCCCTTCCCTGGTGCCCAGGGTCCCTCTACTCCCCATCTGGCTTCATGGCTGAGCCTGGGCTCTCAGGGCCGCCCGTCTCACTAGTGGGAACCGGGGCCTCGAGTGGCCCTGAGAGGGCAGGCTGTGTGCGTGTTTTACTCAGCATTGTGTGAGCCCGGGGCCCAGCGGGCTGCAGAGGGGGGTGCCTGTGAGCTTGGGGACTGGCCTGTGGTCACGTGGGGGAGGGTGTTACAGTTCTTGGCCACTGTCCCTCATCTTTGCTTGGGAGGGAAAGGAAACTTCCCTTTTGAAACCACCCCTGCTCTATCCGCCCTGGAGGAGGGGACTCTGTGGCTCTCTCCAGTCCTGACCTCATCTCTGCGTTGGGGTGCACATCGCCTGGGCCCTTGGGATGTGGCCGTGCCCGAGTTGGGCCTCCCGGTGGTTGCTGAGCCTGAAGCCTGGCTCTGTTGTTTGGGTTTTGTCCCCTTTGTGCCGAGTGGGTAACGCGGTGGCGCCGGGCTCGTGTTGGACCTGTGTTTGGACCTGCCCGGCTCAGTCAGGCCCGAGGAGGAGAGGTAAACAGGATGGTCTCCAGATGCCCAGTTTGCACCCCAGCGCATTGCCCTGCCCGGAGCTGGCCCTGCGTGGACGGACCTCTCCTGCCCGTGCGGCCAGCACTTTGGCGGTGAGGGAAGAACGTTTGTGAAGCCGATGGCAACAGCACGTCTAGCCTGCCCGGCCGTGCGCCCTGGCCGCCGGCCCCGCCAGAAGAGTGGGTTTGCTGGCCTCGGGTCTGGGGCGGTGCCTGATGAGGGGCGGGCAGGCACCCACGGAGGCCCACACCAGGCCCGGCCTCGAAGGACGCCTGCAGCTCTGCCTGGGCCTGGGGCGTGGAAGCGGGTCGGGGCACTGGGCTCGTCTTCAGGAAGCCCTCGGCCCAGCTCCCTCCAAGAGTCTCGGGGCTTCGCTGAGGTCTCTGTTGCAGGGGGCACGGGCGAAGCTCTGGACCAGCCCCGTCTGCTGTTCCTGGAGGGCGAGCTCTGCTCATTGGCCGGGAAGGTCTGGAAGCCATTGTGGCCGCCCCTCCCCTGGCTTGTTTACAGGCCTGCCCTCGGATCCCCGAGCAGGGAACCTGATCCCTCTGGGGAGCTGCACATCAAAGCCGGGCTGGCTTTGATGTCCAGGGGCCTCGAGGGCACAGAGGCAGGCAGGCCTTCCCTGGGCATGGCTCAGCTCCCCTCGGCTCCCCTCCCTTTGTGATTTGTGGTCCCCGCCTCGGCATCAGGTGCCCCGAAGAGGTCTTGGAGAAAGGGTGCCTGGCCAGAGGGCCTGCCTGGCCAGAGGGCCTGCGAGCGCAGAGAGGACTCCCTCGGGCGTGAACGTGCAGTCGGGCAGCTGAGTCTGGGCGGCTCCAGGACCACGTCCCTTTCTCTCTGCCCCAGGGCCTTGCTGGCCGGACACATCCCCGTCAGCTGAGGTCCCTTCATTTTTCTGTCTGGTTTTCAGTAAGAAGAGTGTGTGGACCGGGTACCCCTTTGTTTTCCTGAGGCCTGGGGTCTTGATGGGCACCCTTAGCCCACTGTACCTGTGAGGTCCCACCTCCCATGGCCAGCCCCCCGCTTTGCTCTGGTCAACACCGGCTGCCTCGTCCGGGGCAGCTGCACGTCGTACGGGTGTAGCAGAGCCCGGGTGAGCACCACCGGGCCTGTTAGCCGACGCCACCCTCCCCGGGTGCTGCAGGGAGGCAGCAGGGCCGGCCGGGCTGGGGCGGGAGCAGGGCCGCCCCTCCTTCGCAGGTCCTGTTGCTGGCTCTGGACTGCGGCTCTCTGCTCCGGGCAGCACATGAACGCAGAACCTGGAGGCAAACAGGAGGAAGAGGGGAAAACACCACGCTCGGGCCAGAGGACTGGACCCCAGGTCTTGGGGCCGGGGTGCGTCCAGAGGGTCCGTGGCACCTGGAGGCCCTGCTGCTTCTGGTCTCCAGCTCAGCCGCTGGTCTCCTGGCCCGGGTGGGTCCTGTGCTGCGTGGCCTGCCGTCCCCCCCTGGCCTCCCGCTCGGGCGGGCCCTGCTTGGGGGACGGGGACTGGATGGAGCTCCAGGTGTGGTCTCGAGTGGGTGCTTAGGGGGGCCGATGTCACAGTGACGCGTTAGGAAACTTAGATGGGAACATCCCCTCGCTCTGGCACCAGCAGCCGAAGGGCCAGAGCCAGGCCTCGGCTAGCCGCGCCCAGGGTCCCCCCACGGGCAGCACGGGGCCGAGGAGCAGGAGCTGGGGTCCGGTGTGGCGTGGGCATGTATGGGAGCAGGCGTGTGCGCGTGCGTGCCCTCACCTGCCTGTCCAGCTGCACTTCCGGGGGTTCTTCCCTCCCGTCTGGGGGTCCCGCTCACGAGGGGAGGCTGCCCGCCGCCATCTGTGTGGAGCGTCCATGGTGCTTCGGGTCCGCCTGCCCCGTGTCGCCCTGGTCCTCAGCCTGTGCGGGTGACGGCGGCCAGGCGTGCGCACGGCCCACGCCCGCCACAGCCTCTGCCTGGGCTTCTCGGTGACGCTGATTTCAGCGGCTGTCGGGAGTCCTCTGCCCTGTGCCTCTCGGCCACCTGGGCCTGAGGGTCGGCTGCCGAGGGGGCATCCCCGCCGTCCCCCTGCGCCGGGGTCCCTCCTGCCCTGGGTGCAGGCTGCAGGCCGCCACGGCAGCGTGTGTCTCAAAGACCAGTGCTCTCTGTGCCTGGCGTGGACCAGGGCAGGGGGCAGGGGTCATGTGCTTGTGGCCTCGGGGACCCGGCCTTTCTCCCTGGAGTCCGCTTAACGGATGCCTGTCCCCACCTGTTCCTGGCCTTTCAGGGGTCAGCAGTGCTCTTTGGGGATGGCTTCCGATAGAAGCCCAGGTCACAGGCTCTGGGCTTTCTCATTGTTGAACCCCCTTAGTGGACTGTGAGCCCCCCTGACGGCAGACCATGAGCCCCCCACGGCGGGCTGTGAGCCCAGGTGTGTCCCCGCAGAGGCGGTCAGTGGGCCGGATGGGGCTAACCCGGGCCTGAGCCGTGCCCGCCGTCTGAGAGGTGGCCCCTCTGCTCTGAGCCGTGAGGCTGGGAAACAGCCCCGGGTCCTTCGGGCGGCTGGCTCTCTGCCAGCAGCTGGCCACTGCCTCCTGGTGGCCCTGAGGTGGCCAGAGTGGACCTGGGCCCGCTGTCCTGCCGGGCTGCGCTGGGGGAGCTCCGGGGGGGCTCCCGCGGCTGGCCCGTGAGCTTTCCTCTGCCCCCCGCAGGGAGCGCCTGGAGCGGGCGAGTGAGGCGAGCCCCGTCTGTGTGTACATGAGGGACGAGGTAGGTGAGCGGCCCGGCCCCGCTTTCCAATCTGGAAAATTCACTCTCTCAGGCCGCCTTCAAAGCAGCAGCCGGGGAGACAGGCTCTGAAAGCGGGATGTGTCTCACGGAAAAAAGCAGAGCGCCGGCTCCGTTGGCGCTAACCACGGGCCGCCCGGGCTGCTCCCTGAGCCTCCCTGACGCCCTGTTTGTTTTCCCGGCGTCTCTCAGAGCCGAGAGTCACAAAAGTGGTTTCACTTGAATAAATATTTGCTTTGCTCCGTGTTTTGATCTTTTTCAAACCTGAGTGCAGCCCGGTGCGGGCGTAGCCTGTCCCCACCCGCCCGCCCGTGCCGGGGACCCTCCTGGCGCTGGGTCCCTTGGCTCACAGGGGCTTTTTGTTCTGACCCTGGCCGAGTGCCCTTCCCTGGGCCTGGGTGGCCACTGTCCCCAAGGGGCCCTGGTGTGGGCGGGACCTGCCCCCCTACTCCTCCCTAGGGGCTCGAGGTTCCCCAACACGGGGCTGTGAGGGGGAGGGGTCCCAGGGCTGTCCGTGGGGGGACCAGGCAGGACACATCTTCCCCCAGAGGAGACAGGAGCTGGGCTTGGGGCACCTGGGCCTGGATCGAGGCCATTGTGGTCGGGTCAGCCCGCAGAGGTGGTCAGCACGCTAGATGCGGCTAACTCGGGCCTGAGCCGTGCCCGCGAGGCTGCGGCTGGGGTTGGGTGAGGCAGACCAGCCGACAGACGCTCGGGCCGGTCGGGCTGCAGGAAGCAGGGCCTGGGCCTGCCGGGAGCTGGTGTCCCGCGGGGGCTGGCAGGGGGCCCCTGTGGGGCCAGGGGTGACCGTGCAGGCCGAGGGAGCCAGCCTGCGGTGCCCTTGCCCGGGGCGGCCGGGTGGGGGAGTGCCATCCACGAGGGGGCAGCTGTGTGTCCTCTTCCTTCCTCACAGGTGACTGGCCGAGCCTCCTTGCAGGCCACGACGCTCAAGTCCCTCGGCCTCACGGGGGGCAGTGCCATCATCAGGTGTGGGGGCCTTGGAGTCCCGTCGCGTGGGATACGGGGAACAGTGGCAGAGAAAATGTGCACCCCCCAGGGTGGCCCTATCCCCTCCATCTGGGGCCCTGGCCCGACGGCCGCCTCTGCTGGGGGGGCCGGGGCTGGCAGCGCCTTGGAGGGCCAAAGGATCGCTTGTGGGGCTGGGAGACCCAGGGAGGGGTGCGCTCCGTGTGGGGCTCACTCGCTCTCCGGGTCTGCACCCTCAGGTTTGCCATGAAGCGATGCAGCTCTGCTGGGGTCTCCCGGAGCAAGGCCCCAGGAAGCCCGGCCCCCTCGCTGTCAGCTGGCCAGGCCGCCGGCAGCCCCCTGCCCCCGCTGGACTCAGCAGGGCTCAGCCAGGGGGACGTGAGCTGTCAGGACGAAGCAGGCATCTCGGGGGCCAGCCATGTGGACGCTGAAGCCAAGCAGAACTCCACGGAGCCCGCCCCCGCCCCCTTTGTCCCTTTCTCAGGTGGGGGACAGCGCCTCGGGGGTCCCTCTGCGCCGGCCAGGCCTCTGACGTCGCCTTCAGCCAGACCGCCTCAGTCCTTCTCCAGCCCCGGGGGCCCCTCCAAGCCGAAGAAGTCAAGGCCGGGCCAAGAGCCCCGGCCAGAGGCCGAGCCGGTGAGGAGCGGGCTGGGTGTGGGGTGTCCTTCCTCCCGACCTCGGTTGGCTGGGGTGCAGCAGGACGGACGGGCGTGTGTTCGCCTTCTCCGCGAACTCATTGTTCAGCCTGGATTGCACGGAGGTCGCACTTTAGGTGTGCAGCGTGAGCGGGGTGCCCGCACGAGTGCGGTCCCGGCGGGAGCGCCCTCCTACCTGCCTGCTGGCCCCGGGCATCAGTGCGGGCTCGGAGCACCCCTACCCCAGGCGGTGCCCCGGAGCCGCCGCCCTGCACCCTTGGGCCCCGGCCAACCTGTTGACTGGCTTTGGACTTGCAGGCGGCTCTGGCATCGCTTGTCCCGTGCTGGCTGTGTCCCCGAGCCCGGGTCCTGGCGTCCGGTGGGCGGTCTCGGCTGGGAGCTGGTGGGCGCGCCGGGCAGGCCTTTTTGCCTCCAGGCCTTCTTGCCTCTCACGGCCTTTGTGACCTGAGCTCGGGATCAGTGGCTGAAAGCAGACCTGTGTGGTTGGGGTCTGACTCCGTCCGGGCCGGCTTTTCCTGGGGGTCCCTGCGTTTGGGGCTGGATCTTGGGGCCACCCTGAAGGCACAGTGGACTCGGGGCCCGCGCTGGTGGGCCCTTGGCTCCGGCTGGCCCGGGTGGGCCATGGCTCTCTGGACCTCTCAGGAAGCTGCAGAGGGTCCTGTGGACATCCAGGGGTCCCGGGGGTTCGGGCTCACGCTCTCCCGTAGGTGGTTGCTGTCTGGGCCTAGGATCCTCGTGTGTCCTCGGGCTCTGAACCCGGGGCCCCCGGGCGGGAGAGGTCCCAGGGAGGGGCCGCAGCGTGTGCCTTTGATCTGGACGTCCCGGCAGCTGGTGGGCTGTGGCGCGTCCCCCGCCCGCCTGCCTCGTGCCTCCTGTCACTGGGAGCCCCACACCCGGGGGGCTGGCTGGCCACGTGGGGTCTGCTTTGTGTCCCTTTTCAGCCCCGTGGGGGGAGGGAAGACGGGAACAAAACGGAACTTTTGGGGGAACTTCAAAGGTACACTTTGGTAATCAAAAGGCGTTTCCAAGTTTTCCATTAATGTTTTGCTTGTGTGTGGTTTTGGATTTAAATAAAGAGTCAGAAGAGACAGGATAAAATATAGGCAGGTCCTCGGCTGAGAACCGGGATGGTTTACAGACCCGGGCGGCTCTTGCCTTTGATGTCAAAACGTTAGTTATTAGAAGGTAGTTTTACTGGCCATCAGAGCCGGGCGCGGGGAGAGGCTGGGGCTGCCCGGCGGCCCCTGGCCCGTCCTTTGAAGTCCTTTCTCTGGCCGCGAGGCCGCCCCGCAGCCCTGTGTGCGGCTGGGCTGCAGTCCCCGCAGGCGCGCCCCCCGCCCCCAGCCGGTATGGGGGTCTTTGATCAAAGGCCCTGATGCCCTAGGCAGGGCTGATGGCAGTCTCCCCGGCCCTGCTCCCCCCTGCCGGGCTGGGTCTGCCCCCCAGAGACGGGCCTGGGACTTTCCTGGGGCCTTTACCTCCGGGCAGTGTCGGCCTGGCCTCTGGCTGGCCATGTTCCAGGGCTGGTGGGCAGGTTTAGAGCACGTGAGGCTGGGAGGAGCCCGGCCGGGACCTGGGGGTCAGAGCTGACGCGAGCGGTGCCTTCGTTGCCCTCCTTCTTGTCCTGGGGCACCTCCTAGCGTCCTCCTGCGAGCACGCCCCACTGTCCCCCATGTGTGGGCCCAGGGCAGGGTCTGAACTTGTCCTTGTCGTACACGCTCCGTGTTTCTCGCTGTCCCCAGGGGCCCAGCCACGGCCTCAGTTGCTGGGGCTGGGGGCGGACAGCACGGCTGGATTTTGGGGAGTGGCCCCAGATGCCCAGGCAGGGCCGGGCGGGGCCTGGGGGCTTTGTCTTTAGGCCGCCGCCCTGACGGGCCTCGCAGGCTCTCTGGGATTGTCCCCGCCACGTGGGTGCTCTCCGTCTGTGGCTCGCTGACCTCGCGTGGCGTGTCCTTGCTGGGAGACCCCACACCACTTGCGTTTGCTTGTTTCAGTCTTTTGGGGGCTCCTGTGTCTTGCCTACAGTGGCGGTGGCCTGGTCACGCGCGGGCGGATGGGGGCCTCAGCTGGCGCTCGGCTGCCCCTTCCTCCTGTTTCCTTTGCCCGGTGTTCCCGGTAGGCGCCGGGACCAGCCCGGCCTCGCCCTCTGGCTTGGCCCCGCGGAGGGCGCCGGCTCTGTGAGTAACTCGGGAGGTTTGGCCCTCGGCCCTCGAGTCCTGATTCATTTAAGCTCCAAGCCTCAAGGGGAAACGCTTCACATTCCCTCTGACCAAAGACCATTGTCAGAGGACAGTCTGGGCTGGGAGTAGGGAGACAAACAAGAGCGCTCGCAGGAAAGTTGGAGAGTCTGGGGTGGAGGTCACCCCCGAGTCGCTTCTACATTTTTTTCTCTGTGTGTCATCACATCCCGGAAAATTACTGTCAAGAAAACGAACCTCACCAGCCGGGAGGCCACTTCTGACAGGAGGGGACCAGTGTGCCTGGTGGCCGCTCGGCCGCTCGCGAGGCCACTGGCGGAGGGGGTCGGCCCAGCGCCCAGGCTGCCCGGCCCTCCGCTCCCGGGCCCCACTGAGCCTGTCGCGGGGCCGAGGGTGGGCCAGGCCCACGGCCGCCCCCGCGACTCCCCTCCCGTGGCTCCCCTCCCGCGGCCCGTCCTGGAGAGGCAAGGCAGCAGGCCGGCCACGGCTGGTGCTTGGTCACCATGTCCTCATATCCGGACGGGCTGTGCGTCTGTCCGGCGTCTGTCCGGCCCCCCTCCCGTGCCCCCTGGGCTCCTGGCCGGTGTCACCCGCCTCGCAGACGGCATTAAGGCCGCCAACCCGCGCTGCTCGTTCTTTGTCCCCGTCCTGTGTTCTGTTCTCTTTCCCCGAGGACGTCTCTTGCTTGAGCTGTGCTCTCCATCCACAGACCTGTCCTTGAACCCGCCCAGGACGGGGGGCGTGCGCAGTGACTGCCGGGCCGGGAGAAGGAACCGCAGAGGAGGGCGGGTTGCTGGCAGAGCCGCGGGCATGAGCAGGACCAGGGCTCAGCCTCCCCGGCACCCCCACCCCGCCCCCGCCCAGCCCCTCTTCTCTGCCATGGAAGTGCTCTCCCGCTGTCCTGGGGAGGGCCGGGCGGAGGTGTTTGGAGCTGCCTGCCTTCTCTCTCCAACACTGGGCAGTTGGGTGGTCCTTCCTAGCAGCCCAGCCGCGGACCTCGGTCTGTTCCTGGGGCACGGGGCCTGCCCGGGCTCTGCTGGGGGCTCTTTCCCAGCTCTCTGGTTCCTGTGTGGGGCCTGGCTCCCGGCTTCTGCGCCACAGGGTTCTGGAGGAGAGTGAGAGGCGGGAGGAGAGAAAGAATCAAGAGTAGATCCAAAACCCAGAAGGATTTTGTGCGTTTTGTTTTGCGACCAAGAGTCCGTTGCCGCTGAGCAGTGTGGAGCCAGTGGCTGGTGTCCTTGTGTCTCTCGCTCTGGAAATGGCCTGGGGAGTGGGCCGTGGGGTCACAAGCACTAGCTGGGCCCGGGGAGTGGCCAGGAGGACCGCGGGAGCCCAGTGGGCGCGGCTCCCTGGGACGTGCTTCGCCGGTAGTCACTCCGATTCCGTTCAGTGCCACGGACCGCACGCCCCCAGACGGCTGGGTTCTTGGGGCAACCGTGCGCCTGCGGCCGGGTCCTTCCGGGGAGAGACCGTGACGGGGTGGCCTTCAAGCCGGGCGTTAGCCTGCAGGCTTCGTGCTTGAGCGAGCACGGCGGTTCGGGTTCCCGGCCGGGGTGCATGCGCGTCCTGCCCTCACTCCCCCCAGCAGCCCGCCCCAGGCGCCCAGGCCAGCTCTTGGCCCTTCTGGAATGCAGGCGCCGTGGCTGTGGGGGGCAGCCTGGCGCCTGGCATCTCATAAAGAGCTCTGGTGTGGACTGGCCGCCGTAGCGCGGGATCCTTGTGGCTGCGGACGGGCAGCCCCTGGGGGCCTCTGCCAGCCGTCTGCAAGGCCCTGCGCCCGGAGCTGCGGCCGGCCCTTTGCGGCCGCTCTGCCCTGTGCCCCCGGGTCAGAGAGCTTCCTGAGGAGAGCCCACCTCCCTTCCCGGGGGGAGAGCTGCCATGTGAGGCCCAGTGCCCCCGGGCACGGGCCGGACCGCGGGGACCTATGGCCTGCCGGGTGGGCGGTCGAGGCCTTGGGTGTGGCTGGGGAGGTAGCGCTGGAGACCCCGGCGGGCGTGTCGGTCCCCAGGGCGGTGAGCTTGGACCACAGAGCAGGACGGGCTGTGGGGGGCGGGGAGGGGAGAGGGTCTGCCGGGGCAGGTGCTCCCAGAGCCTGGTACAGGGAGGAGGGGGCGGGGGGCGGAGGGTGGCCTCCCGGTGGCATTGGCGCGCTGAGAGGTGTCCCGGCCATGGTCGCGCGACTCACAGCAGCAGTTACCCCTCCCCCCCCTCCGCCGGCAGCGCCTCGGGCCCAGCAAGTCCTGCTTCGTGATTTCCTTTATCCTTTTTTTTTTTTAAAGATCGTATTTAGTTATTTGACAAAGAGAGAAAGAGATCACAAGCAGGCAGAGAGACAGGCAGAGAGGGAGAGGGGGAAGCAGGCTCCCCGCTGAGCAGAGAGCCCGATGCGGGGCTCGATCCCAGGACCCTGAGACCATGACCTGAGCTGAAGGCAGAGGCTTTAACCCACTGAGCCACCCAGGCGCCCTTTCCTTCATCTTTCTTGTTGCCATCACTGCCAGTTAGGAGTGACGCTGTCCCCTTCTGTGTCCCCAGGGTGGTCAAAGGGTGGGCTGGGGACAGCTGGGCCGTGGGGCCAGTGGCTGGCAGGTTTCTGCCAAACCTCTAACTCGGGGGCTATGGCTTCCCCTGTCCCCTTGGGGAGCCCTGGTATGGCCCCCCACCAGGGTGCTTCTCCCCAGGTTTGCTCTCTATCTGGGGGATTCTGGTAACAGGCAGCTCCCTAGGCCTCTTAGCGGGAGGCTGTCCCGGAGACAGGAAGTGAGCACAGGAGCTGCTGGGGAAGGCTGGCCCCTCGGCCCGCTCCCCGAGCCCCCGAGGAGCGAGGGGGCCTGGCCAGCCTGGCCTGGTTGTGCCGCGTCCAGGGCCCCACGCCCTGCCGCTGAGTGAGGGTCTCTGTGTCCAGGGGGCTGAGCAGGAGGCATGGAAGGAGGGTCTCCAGTCCTGGTCCTCTGGCCCTGGCCCTGGGCTGACCAGGGTGGCCGGTGAGGGTCCGGGCTTGGCGTGGGGGCCTGCGTCAGCCGAGCCCTCTGCCCGCCAGCCGGTGGACCGGGACCCCGTGGTGTGTCACCCCGACCTGGAGGAGCTGCTCCGGGCCTGGCCTGCAGAGCTGCCGGACGAGTTCTTCGAAGTGACCGTGGACGACGTGAGGAGACGCTTGGCCCAGCTCAAGAGTGAGCGGTGCGTGCACCCGTCGGCGTCCGTCGGCGTCGCCTGCGCTCGCGTCCTCAGCAGCACGTCTGAGGGTCAGGGCTTCAGGCAGGGCCCCCCGTTGCATCCGGCCCTATGGGGGGGAGCAGCCCACGGAGCCCGGGGTGGGTGTGGCTCTACTTGGGTTGGCCCCGGAGACCCCAGACCTCCTTGCCCCCCTGCCCCCTGCAGGAAGCGCCTGGAAGAAGCGCCCTTAGTGACCAAGGCTTTCAGGGAGGCACAGATGAGGGAGAAGCTGGAGCGCTACCCGAAGGTACGGAGAAGGCCGGGGAGCGTCTGAGCGTGGGGCTCTGCGCCCCCGGCTGGGATCGCCCACGCTTCCCACCAGGCCTGCACGGCCGCGGTTTACAGCCCGGCCGCTTGTTGTAGGCTGAAGACAGGCTTTGATGTGTTTTTACAAACACGCACGGGGGTGCTCCGCCAGCCCCTCGTGTGGCCGGGCCAGGAGCGGGCGGGGTTGGGCGGCCGGCCCTTGTGCCTGCTGCGGCCGCGGCGTCTCCTGGCCAGGGTCGGGGCCTGGGGCCTTCGTGGGCCTGGGCGTGCCGTGGACCCGGCTGTGGCTGGCCCTGCTGACGCGTTGCGTCCCTGTGGCCCAGGTGGTCCTGAGAGTCCTGTTCCCTGACCGCTACATCCTGCAAGGGTTCTTCCGCCCCGGCGAGACAGGTGAGTGGCCCCGCCGAGCTTCTGTGCCCGGCCTTCGGGGGTCCTGGGTGTTTCCGGCTTGTTGGCGTCCCTGTGGGGCGGGCTGAGCTCGCAGAGCGTGTCGGGGTGGGCACAGGGCCGGGGTGCCCCCGTGTGTCTGCCTGTCCGGGGCACAGGTGAGACAGAGGAGCATCCAGAGGACGGGTGGGCCCGGCACCCCCAGCCACAGGGGTCTGCGGCTGGGGGTCCGCGGCCCAGAGGGAACGCAGCTGTGCCGCCAGCCCCGAGTGAGGTCCTCGGTGGTGGCCGCCTGAGACCACGAGGGCCCCCCTAGGGCGGAGTCGAGGGTTGGATAGCGGGAGGCTGAGCGGCAAAGGCAGGGACGCTCCAGCAGGGCGGGGTCGAGCCAGGCCGGGCATCTCGGGGTACTGCACCAGGGACAAGCTCGGCCTTCCAGCCCTGGAGCCTCGGTCTGGCTCGAGGGTGGGGGCGGGGTAGGTGGCAAGCTGCCGGGGCAGCCCAGGCCTCTAGGGTCGTGGGGGTCTATGCGGCCTGGGACCCGGCTGGTCCCTTCTGGAGCAGGGCCAGCCCTGGAGTGGGGCTGAGGTGGGGGCCTGTGCTCTCATGTGGGGCTCTCTGCTTACCCTGTGCTCCCTCCCCCAGTGGGGGACCTGCGGGCCTTTGTGAGGAGCCACCTGGGGAACCCCGAGCTGCCCTTCTACCTGTGTGAGTCCCCCGGGCCTCCTGCACGCAGCGGGAGCATCTGGGTGTCAGTGACCCCTGGCCCCTCCCAGTTGGGGCTTGAAGCAGCTTGTCCCCTAGGAACATCATCGTGGGGGTGGGCTGGTCCCAACCGTGGGAGCCCCACTGGTGTCTGAGGCCAACTCCAAGGGCCACGGGAATTAGGAAGGGAGCTTGGCTTTCGGCCCACCTCAGCACCCCTGCACCCTCTGTCTCCAGCCTGGACCCCCTCTCCTGGGCTTCTGGGGAGGGAGGAGTCAGGCCACTGGGCTGCGCGGAGTTGGGTGGGGCCGGGCCCCTGTAGGTAGGTCCGCCCCAGGCCCCCGAGCCCCTAAGCCCCCTGCCCGGGCTTTCCCCGCAGGAGAGAGGTGGGTAGAGGGCTGTGAGCTGAGGGGGCCCCTTGGAAGCACCCCAGCTAAGGCCCCGGGCCTCCCTCTCCCCCTCAGGCCTGTGTTCCCTGGGGAGCGTGGGCAGGGGGTGGGGGTAAGGTGCTTCCTGGCCCAGACCACTATCTCTTTGCAGTCATCACTCCTCCAAAAACTGTACTGGATGACCCCACGCTGACCCTCTTTCAGGTACCGGCCCTCTGGAGGGCTGTGGGGGGCCAGGGGTGCAGGTGCAGCTGGCCTGGCTCTGGAGGGTGAGCCTCCGGTGGGAGGATAATGACGCCTTGTAGACGGGGGGGGGGGGGGGGGGG